>MU863954.1:0-174405 GCA_033296885.1 Triangularia verruculosa | reverse complement strand
GGAGCCGAGCCCTTTGGTAGGTCTTAGGTTACGCTAGACCCGGCACCTCAACACCTGGGTCTTACCCGGCACCTATTATGTGCCACACGTTAACATTATTAAAAAAACTATTAATAATATCTTTAATAGTAAAATCTAAGTAAATAATAATGATATTTTACTTAAATTAAAACCTAAATTAAAAACTATTAAAAATAATACCGAAAATTATATTAATAACGATAATATTTAATATAATTAAAATATATACTTAATAAATAATAATAAATAATATTAGATAATTTTCTTATATAAATTTATATAATATTATAATTTAACTTTCCCTTTTTATAATTAATATTATATTTTTAAAGATACTAAAGTAAATTAAAGTTTTTTAAACCCAGTCTATACTATTAATATTTACCCGTAAATAATAAAAAAGAAATAAAAAAATTATTTTTAAAATATTATAAAAATTAAATACCGTTATAAATCCTACCTTTAACTAATATAAATTCTATTTACTTTAACAAGTAAATAAATATAAATAATAAATTTAACACCGAATACTTATTAAATTAATAATTTAAATAATAACGATAATAATAATAGAAAAATATAAAGTAAAATAATAAATTTATTTATAATATAATTAATAAAGTTATTATATAAATTATAAAATAAAAAATCGTTTAAATTTAAATTTAACTAAACTGTTAAAAAGCTCTACTTTTAAAAAATAAAATTTTAAAGGCGCGTTTATAAGTAATAAATATAAAAAAAGTAATAATAAATAAAAAAAGTAAATTTAATAAGTAATAACGAAAAAGGTATTATTAAAGGTTATTATAATTTAATTATTATAAATTAAAGATTATAAAAGTAATTAAAATAATTAATATAAATTATTTAATAATATAATCGGTCGGTCCTTACTTTAAAATTAATAAATTATAATATTAATTTTGATATTAAAAATTAAATTTAAATTAAAGCGCGTACTTTACGCTATGGAAAGGTATAAATATTTTTTAATTTTTTAATAATTTTATAATTATAAAAGTTAATAGAAAAGAATATTAAAAAAATAACGATATTTTAATATTATAGATAATAAAAAATAAAAAAATCGAAGATTAATTAAAAAACTTATAATAATTATATTACTATAATAAAATTATTATAAAAAGGTCCGTTTAATAACCTTAGAATTAACTATTTAAATACCTTAGAAATCTCGCTTTATAATAGAATTATAAGATTAATTTTAACGATTTAATTAAAACCTATTTAATATAATATATAAAGATATTATACGATATTAACTTTTTATTTAAATATAACTTCGGTTAAAGTATAGTTTAATACTTAGTATTTAATTAAACTAAATACTCGGCTATTCTAGTATATTTTAGATTACTAGTAAATTAGGTAGCGTTAAAAGTATAAGAAAAAGTGGTTGAATTAACGAGAGTGGCTAGATTAGTAAGCTTGACCCACTGGCGGAGCCGTAGGTCAGTCGATTTTGAAGACCTGACGAGTAGGTCCAAAGCTGCAGGGCTCTCTCTTCCCAACACAAATTGTTCGGTCAGACTCATGCCGAAAGAGAGGAACCCAAGGCCCGATACTATCATTCGACATGACATCACGGCAGGCACTTTTGATGGTCCAATGGGAAATACCCCGCTTCTAACCAGGCATCTGGATAATCGAGAGGGCTTCCCGAGGTAGAAACATTGGGAACCAGCTCATCAGCTATGAAACTGAGTGGGAATTCTCCGAGATGATCGTCGAAAATCGTGGGTGTCTGAAACGTGAAGATCTCTTGCTGCCAACGCTTTCTGCAAGGACGGCTGCGCCCGAGACTACCTACCATGAGGGCAACCCCAAAACCGGCGCTCCGAGTTGTACGCATTTGCGACTGAAACAGGTGAAAGGGTGCACACATTGTACATGGTTTTCATGACACGACCGCATGATAAGTATAAAGACAAAGCACCGCCAATGGGGCCCTGCAAAATGGTAGCGCCCCCAATATAGGACCTGACCTTACAAAAGCACGACCTTAGGTGACTATGAGGCTAAGGAGGGTAATATATGCAAGCTCTCTTGGCTGCCGTAGCCCAGAACGTTCTACCATTGGATGGTGATGCTTCGCCTCGATGGGGTGCTTACTACGCACGCAAACCGGATAGTCAACTGAATATCTTGATCCCGCTCGAATTGGACAGATCTGGGCTTGTGCTCGCTCCGGTACGACAAACACCCCGTGGGGGCAGCCGGCGGCGGGTTGCGGGAGGTTCGGCCAGGCACTTTTTCTGCAAGACAGCTTGTTTGTTGCTGGACCTGACCTAGGCACCACTTTGAAAAACGGCACGGGTATGGAGCCGATTGAACCAGAGGAACAACAAAAGGAGCACTTGACTCAGCCCTCCCATTGTTCAGTACCTAGCATATCGCCGTAGACGTGCCAAAGAGGTGCCAAAAAGACGAGATCACGTGACGGCCTTTGGCGATCCTTGGGGCGCCAAGCCCCGGCTTTCCTCAGAGTGGTGCTAGCGGGGAAGGGAGCTGCAACTGCCCTCCCGCGTTGATGCACCCATTGGGAGCTGCTGCCAACAAAAATCTCGACGCCGGTGTTTCCAGAGAAGATATCGTACCTTTTTCTTTTCCTGTAAGCGGAAGCGGACAGCTGTTCGTTCGCCAGGGGGTTTTCGATTCGTTTTCTCTCGTCGACGATTGAGACTCGACGACTGCTCAAGCTTAGCTTAACTTTCTCCCGTCGCTTTAACTGTCCCTCTCCACCGACCCTTATTACCCTGCCTTAATCGTTCTGCGCTGGCAGGCAGTTTCCCGCTCTTCTTATTTCGACGACACTTCTTCCACCCTCACCAGTCTGCGTGTGTCTTTTTCTTCGACATACACGACTTCCCCGCGGAAACACTCGCCGTTCCCGCAAGAACGACGGTTACGAACTCATCCTCTCAAGCAGCTACAGCTACGTAACCGCTACTCTACCACCCACGGTACCTATTCGGGCTGCAAGGTAGAGCTGCGTTTCCCCTCCATTTTCGGATCCCCTTCACTTGATACCGGGCGTTCGACTTTTCTGAAGAATTTCGTTGTGGCACCTAAACTACACTTTCAACGGACCCAGCCAAAAGTCGTAGCGTGGCAGGCCGTCGTTACTGACACTCGGGCCTTTGCGAATCGATCGGGCTGTGGTTCTCTCAGTCAGGTCGCACCATTCTGCACTCTGATTCGTCCAATTCGCACAAACTCCTTCTCTGCGCACCGTACCAACTCCCGCCCGCACTCTTCCAAAGTTTCCACCTCCAAGCCGCGACCAGCCAGTGTCAACTGGTAGCGTTCACCACACAGCATCAGGAACCATGGAAGACCGATCGGCCACCCCATTGCAGTCCACCTCTTCCGACGTCAAGTCACCCACACAGAGGCCTCTTTACAGCAGCAAGCTCGGCGACCAAAGGAAAGAGGCGACCCCTTCCGGCCAAACTGCCAGGTGAGACACGAGACCCTTCACCCTTTCCCCCCTCCCATGCCATGCCCTGCCCTGCCCATCCCCAACTTTTTTTCCAAGCCTCACTTTGCGTTGCCCACCCACCAAGACCCCCGATCCACTCTTAACTACACTTTACATCATCTCACTCTCTTCTTCTCTGAGCGGAATCCGCCCGCATCGTGCCTGATGGTTTGCACCTGCAAGCGACTGACTGACTGACGGTCGACCACCGCACAGACAATCTGCCCCTGTCACCAAGGCCTGGACGCCATCGTCGAGAAACCCGCTCACCGGTCGGTCGCAAAACCCACAGTCTGGCTTCAATTCGCAGAACAAACAGTCTGTGACCAACTCCCTCCGTGAGGTCAGTCAAGCTTCCCCCCCCCCCTTCCCCGCCCTCCGCCTGCGAGCGTCCCCGAGAGCCTGGTTTAGCTTTCCGTGGCGGCCACAGAAACCACTGCAGGCGCACGGCATTTCTCCGCTTTTCCTTCCACTCAATTGTTGATTAAAAGCTTACATCTACAACAGGGTCAACGAGTGCGTATAACCATTTCCTCAGGTGCCGAATTCGAGGGCACCTACTCGAACGGCCCCGACTCGAGCAACTTTCGCCTGACCAACGTACAGCAGAAAAAGCTTCCGAACTCGGCCGAACTTGCCAACGGGGCTAGAAGAGAACAGACCCAGATGATGGTTCAGAAAAAGGACGTCATGGAAGCCCGTGTCGTGCCTGGCAATGCCGGGAAGAATGATGGGAAGGGTGCCAACGGTAACGGAGGCTCTACACAATGTCAACAGCGCTGGAGCTCTAATCTGACCTCGTTCGCAGGCAATCGGTCCGGCTTCAAGACAGATTCCTCGATTTCCAACTCGAGACTCGGCGCTGGTCGTGCTCTGCAGCCCTGGACGCCCCCACCTGACACTACTACTGACTTTAGCCTCGAGAGCTCCAAGGACGATGCCCGTGGCTGGGATCAGTTCGCAACCCATGAGAGAATGTTCGGCAAGAAGTCCGATTATGACGAGAGGATCTACACGACCGAGATTGACAAAAGTCACCCCCATTACGAGCAGAGAATTGCTCAGGCAGACAAGATTGCACGTCTGATCGAAGGGGAGGCTCCCAAGTTCGCCCATGTTGCCGAAGAGCGTATCATGGACTTTGCCGGCGGTGATGGTAGAGACGAAGAGGAGAAGTATGTCAACGCAAACAAAGCTGTAGTTGACAATGTTAAGCTGACACGCCTCCAGATACAGCGGTGTTGCGCGCCAGGATTATCCTCCGTTGAACCCAAGCCGTGAAAACAAGTACACCCCACCGGCTCGGCGTGCTCCCACTGGCCAGTCAACTGTCAAGGGAGCCCCTGTTGACCCTGCCATCATTTCGTCGCAATTGAAGGGTGCCCCGGCTTCGGCCCAACAACCCGCTCCCAAGGTTGAAGATGTCAAGGCGCCAGCTGTCACACCCACACCAGCCCAGCCAGCTACGGAAAAGACTCTAGAGCCCAAGGCGGACAACAAGACTCCTGATGCCAAAGCTCCCGAAGCCAAGCCGGGTGTATCTGCAGCCTCTTCTAAGCCCGAGACTAAGGAGACTGCTGCCCCGCGACCTTCAGCTGCTTCGACGCGTGTGGCCTTCCCGGCCAAGATTGGCGGTCCTATCACCACCACCAATGTTGAACGCGAAGTTCTCAACGCCTTCAAGGCGTTTTCTATCAAAGAGAGAAAGCAGGTCGATGCTGCCCGTCACAGCAAGGCCAGGGTTGACAAGGAGGTCAAGTTGACGGAGTTGAAGAAGTTTTCCAAAGACTTCAAGCTGTCTACGCCCGTGCCAAAGGACTTAATCCCCATCATTGCGAAGGATCCGGCCAAGCAGCAGGAAATTCAGGAGAAGGCTTTGCAAAATGCGGCGGATATTGCTAAGAAAAGACAAGCCGAGGCTGCCTTGAAGGAGAAGGAATCTGCCGCTGCAAAGGCGAGCCAGACCAAGGCCACAGCTGAACAGTCGAATGCTTCGACACCCGCCGCGACCACCGATTCTCGTGCCAGCTCTCGACCTACAGCTCCCCAGCACTCCAACTCTTCTGGAGCCCCCGGTCGTCACAACGGACCACGCGCCTCTTATCATAACAACAACGGTGCTCAGCCTCCCTACGGCGGCCAATATAACCGGAACGGTCGTGGTGCTCAGCTTCCTCCTGGCGCTCAGGCTACAGGTCAGCTGGCTCAACGTCTCAGGAACGTTGAGCAGCAAAAGATGCAGCACCCCCACATGGCCCAGCACCCTCAGCCGGACATGCGTCTGCCACCCACTGGTCCTGCTAACAATGCTGATCCCGCCTACGGCCGTCGCATCAGCGGTGTGCCACCGAACTATCTGGGTCCCAAGCTGAACCCGAACAGCCATGAGTTCAGGCCCAATGCTTTTGCTCAACCCTTCAATCCGATGAACCCCATTAACCCTATCACTGTCATTCCCAGCCAGGCCTCTAGCCCTCGTTCTTCGGTAAACAACATCATGGAAGTCCCAATTATGCCTCCCCCGGCCAAGGGCCAACTGGTCCGACGCAAGACGAAGGCGATCGACATCAAGAAGTGTTTCGTCCTTGCAAACATGGAAACGATTCAGCCTGCATCCAATCCCAAGAAGACTTGGGACGACAACGACGGTTTTAGACCTGCCTTTGATCATCCCCCCACCTGGCGCGCTGTAGACCCAGAGAAGGAGGAGCCGAAGGATTCCACCATGAGCATGACCTACAACGAATATTTCGAGAAGGTACCCCGATCTGGTGCAGCTATCGCTACGCCCAATCCTACTCATGCCATGCCTCAGATTCCGCATCAGCACCAGTTGCCGCCCTATCTGCAGCACGGGGGGCAAGGCATGGCCCATCGACAATCTCCTCACATGCCGCCCATGCAGATGCAGGGCGGCCAGCACGGCCACGGGCCACATGGACCATACAATCCTGAGGATCATAGGATGATGCATTCTAACTCGGCCCAGTCGTTTGCTTCCCCTAGAATGGGACAGGTTCCTATGGCCTACCCGCCCGCGGTGAATGCCCCTGGCCAGATGCCGTACGGTCAGCCTGTCATGCCTCCATACATGAACCCTGGAGCGCCCCAGATGGGACAGTTCCGTAGCTTTTCGAACAACCCGCAGTTTATGCCCCAGCAACCTCACCACATGGGTGCGCCTATCATGGGTCAGCCCCCATTTATCCCGCCCAACGGCATGGCGGTTTCTGGTCCCATGTACCCGGTCAGCGGACCTCCGTTTAATATGCCTCCCGGCGCGGTTCCTCCACAGCCAATGGTTGGTTCCAATGGATTTCCTAGCCCTGGTCGGTCAGCGGCTGCTCCTATGATGGCCCATCAGGGCTCTCATCAGGGTCAGCCTGCCGTTTACGGCATGAGTCCTGCAATGACGTATCAGCAACCCGCGTACAACCCTCAGCAAGGCCAAGGAAAGTTTTCGGGCCAGCGTCCTCCTCAATGAGAGAACAGTATCTTCTATGACCGAGGTGGAGGCCGCGATGTCCGCCCCCCCGTCGCTTAAGCTCTTTTGAGCTGCCTTATCCTTTTGTTCAACTTTGGCTCACGACTGGAGATGCTTGTCAGTGTCTATTGAGGAAGCCAAGATTTTTTCACCATGGGCATCGTGGCGACCTCGGTATTCGGCAAGCGAAACAAACTCAACAAGTCATGTAATGTCAAGGTCGGCTGGCTATGTCTTTTATGCAGGACGGGAGGGCGGGCAGGGAAAATCGAAAAAAGAATCAGAAAAAAAACCATCGCATCTTAGCTTTTTCCATCTTTTGAGAAGAGCTTAAACACAACACGGAATATCTTGCATGGGTTTTCGGTTGTGCGCTTTGCTGGCACTGCATATCCCGCCGTGGTATTTGTCGAGACATTTTTTGTCCAGCAGAGTGTGATATGGTTTCTTTTCTGTTTCTTTTTAGACAAACGGACGCATGGAGGAGCGATAGCCAGAGAGGGGATGAGATGACGCATAGGACAGACAAGGACGGACATGGCGGGCGCGAGGGAGGGGTGGTTGGGAGGGGAAACAGCGGCTTGTTCTTGTTGTTGAGTTATGTTGAGTGGTATATGGTGGACAGCAAGGTAGGCTGCTGTTTGATGCTGGGGGTCGACAATAGTGTCGGCAGCGTTGTTGGGAGGGGTAGAGGATGGTGGTGAGATGGAGGTGATTCAAGTTGGTGAAAGAGAGGTGGAGGTGGTTAAACAGCTTGGCGTGACCTAGTTGGCTAGGCCTGAGGCTGGATACAGATTGAGAGGTGGTAACTGGTCAAGAGGGGGGTGGGTGTGAATAGGGTTGGGGAGGCTAGCTAAGGCAGGGGAGGGGTGATGGCGAGGCGGGATCATGGTGAGGTGGTGATGGATGGGGAACAAGTTTGCTCCAGACAGATTCTCTCCATCCAAATGAGTTTTATCCATCATGCGGTTAGATGTAGTTTACAGCTAGCACAAGAAGCATGAGGGCATCAAGCGGAAACTCTATAGTCTAGGTCATGGCTGTTGTCTGTGTTGTGTCGTGACATGCTCCTTTCTTTTGCTTGTCGTGTAGCTTAGGATCTGCATTTAATAGTAAGTACGGCATGTGGTGGCAAAGCAAGCCGCAGTGTTACTCGCATAAATGACTTTCATCTGATTATGTTCTCGTGATGGTTGAATATCGGCGATCTCGAGATCACTGGCTGTAGTTGCGTGGCCGTCCGAGACTGCGCAGAAGCTTTCACTCCCACAATAAAATCAACAATCACGCGAGACAATGGTCATAACACAATAATATCGTTCCAATCAGTCAACAAATGGAATGTATTTTTTCCAACCCTTCCAACCCTTCCAACTCCAGACAATGAGACCCCGCATTCAACTTGAAATTAACTTGAAAAAAACAAACCAAAAAGAAAAATAAATCCCTGTCACATAATAAACACAACCTCTGGCACCCACTTCACTCCTCGCTCGGTACTACTCCTGATCTCCCCCCTTAACAACCCTCACGGCCCTCCTCAACTTCCCCATCCCATCCTTAATCTGCTGCTCCTGAATCGTCAGCGCCGGCACAAACCTCAGCGTGTTCGTCCCCGCGGTAATCACCAGCAACCCCCTCTCCCTCGCCGCCTTCACAATCGGCGCCGGGTCTTCACTCAGCTGCACGCCCAAAATCAACCCCCTCCCCCTCACCTCCTTGACCAACCCCGGAAATTCCTCCGCAATCTCCTCAAACTCCTTTCGAAACAGCCCCTCCTTTTTCTTCACGTCCGCCAGCAGTTCCGGGTCGGAAAGCCGGTCGATGATGCTGCAGGCTAGACGGCAGGCAAGTGGATTCCCCCCAAAGGTAGTCCCATGATCACCTACATTGATCTTTTCGCCGACGTGGGAGTTGATAATCGTTGCGCCAATGGGGAAGCCATTCCCCAATGCTTTGGCTGTGGTCAGAATGTCTGGGTGTGCGGAGGGGGGAAGGTGGGAGTGAGCCCAGAACTGCCCTGTCCTGCCTAGCCCGCACTGGATCTCGTCGTAGTGCAGCAGCGCGCCGACCTCGCGGCAGCGGGCGGCGAGGGCGATGAGGAATTCATCCGTGGCAGGGGTCACGCCGCCTTCGCCTTGGATTGGTTCGACGATGACGCTGCAGGTTTTTTCTGTGACGAGGGAAGGGATGGAGGGGATGTCGTTTAGGTCTCCGACTTTAAAACCTGGGACCATGGGACTAAAAGGTTCCTGGTACTTTGGGTTGGGGGTTGCCGAGAGGGAGCCCATTGTTCTGCCGTGGAAGGCGTTGCGGAAGGAGACGATTTCGATCTTTTGGCCGGAGGGGTCGAGGACTTTGCCGACTTTGCGGGCGAATTTGATGCCGGCTTCGTTTGCTTCCGAGCCCGAGTTGCAGACGAAGACCTGGGCTGCGTCGTGCATGCCGCCGTGTTGTTTGGTCAGCAAGACGAGGCGCTTGGAGAGCTCGCCGACCCATTGGTTGTAGTAGAGGTTGGAGCAGTGGGTGAGGGTGTTGGCCTGGTCGAGCATGAGCTGGGTTAGTTGCTTGTCGTTGTGGCCGAGGGAGTTGACGGCGATGCCGCCGGTGAAGTCGATGTACCATCTGCCGGCGGCGTCCCAGATGAGGGACCCGAGGGCCTTGGTGAAGACGACGGGGGGGCGGGAGTAGGTGGTGACCATGTATTGGGCCGTTTCGTCAATGAGGGACTGGGAGGGCTGGGTGGGAGAGGGGGTGCCGTCTTCGGATAGGATGATGTCCGGGTGGGTGACCTTCCTGGCCTTTGCCATTCGGGCGTCGGTAAAGAGCCTGGTTTGCATTGCTGCCACTGAGCGCCTGGCCGTGGCAGCGAGCCGCAGAGAGGGACGAAGGGACATCATGAAGCCGGTAGGTTGGAGATGGCGCTAGGGGATGTAACCGACCAGAGTTGAAAAATCCAACGGCGCGCAACGAAGAAGCAATTGAGTTTGAGAGACAGTTCAACTCCAAAGGCGCGGCACAGATGGGTTTAAGAATAGGAGGAGGCCAGGGGGGTGAAAGTGAGTCAAGTGCCCCGGTCAGCTATTGACTGTTCAATCCACTTTGCATCTTATCAGATCAAGAGAAAATCTGTCAAGCGATGTCGGGGATGCTGCCGTAAAGGCGCGTGCCCCACTAAACGGCAGGCTTGGCTTTCGCTTATCGATAGCACAACCCTGTCCCTGGAGACATGATTGGGTCATCAAGGTTCTCACTCTTTTCATTATTGGTGTCTCCCTGATATATACGCATACATAACATCATGACGGACATGCAATCCTCAACGTCAGAAGCTGCTGTCCACTCGGCAGCTCGACGCTAAGAGAAGCCTTCTTCTCCCTCCCCACCGTATGTGTCTCGATCCGCTTCATCAGACCCCCTGAGCTCGGAACCTCAAGACTGACAGCTCGCTCATGCCGCTCCTTAGCAGATAGCGTGAGTTTTGCCTGTCTTCCCTTGAAGAGAGTGTTTTTCCCTCTGTGTTGGCGGTCAGCATCACTTCTCTATTCAAAACACAAAAGAAAAGACCTCGTAGATGGTCTTGAAATGGGAGCACAGGATCTTACCCGAAACTTTGGATGATTATGCGTGGCTTTCCCGCTCGAGGTGTTGTGCTTGTGGATGAACTCCTGTTGCTTCTTGACGCTGTCCTGATCCATCTGCTCAAGCAGCTGTTGGCATTGATTTATGTCAGTGATCAGGCTGTCGCACCGATTGCGCGTGAAGTCCTCGCGAACGACCACGCGAAGCATCTTGAGGTTCTTGGTGTTCGGCGCCATGGTATAGGCGGGAACAACCCAACCACGAACACGCAATTGATGCGCGAGGGCGAACTCGTCGTAGTTTCGGTCCTCTTGGGGTGGGAGACGGAAGGCTACAAGTGGGAGACCCTCGCCCGACTTCTTGGACATGATGATGAAGCCAAGTGCGGCAAGGGAGTCTGACAAGTAGTTGGCCGTCCGTGTGAGGTTGCTCATGATGGCTCTGTACCCATGCTTGCCAAGTCTGATGAGTTGATAGTACTGGCCAATGACCTGGCTGGCTCCTTTGCTGAAGTTGAGGGTAAACGAAGCCTGATCGGCGCCAAGGTAGTTGATGTTGAAGACGAGCTCTTGGGGCAAGTATTCAGCGCTCCGCCAGACGACCCAACCAACACCTGGATACACAAGGCCATACTAGTTCCGCTGTTAGCAATGTTTCATTGACCTGTTGTGATGTCCACTAACCTTGTGGCCAGACACATTGATGGAAACAACATGTTCCAGTCTGAAATCCCATTCGAGGTCTGGCACAACAAACGGCGCCACAAAGCCACCGCTGGCGGCGTCGACGTGAATTGGGATATTCAAACCCTTCTTCGTCAACAGGTCGTTGACAGCCTTGACGTCCTCATACTCGCCCGTATACGTCGTCCCCAAGATGGCGCAGATGCCAATGGTGTTCTCGTCGACGAGGTTGACAGTCTCCTCGGGATCAATGACATATCGGTCTTCGGTGCAATACACCAACTTTTCCTCCACCTCGAAATAGCGTGCCGCCTTCTCCCAGCATACCTGGACCGCCGACGACATGACAATGTTGGGTTTGTCATAAGGCTTGCCCTCTTCTACCCTCTTGTTCTTCCAGCGCCTCTTCATGGCCAACACGGCCAACATGATGGCTTCACTGCTGCCAACACAGGAAGTCCCAATAGCACCGACGCTGTCTTCGACACCTATCGGGGCGTGGAACAATCTCCCAATCATGGAGACGCATCGGTTCTGGATGTCGGCTGACTGAGGGTATTCTTCGTAGTCGATGAAGTTCTTGGAAAAGGACTCGGCCATGAGCTTCTCGGCTTCTTCTTCCTAAGTAAAAAGTTAGCCCATGTTTGAGCTGCCCCAACCGAAAGCAACATACCATATAGGTGGTGACGAAGGAAGCCAAGCTATGGCACGGGAAATGCTACTGTCAGCACCTTGAAGCAGGAACAGCAGCGCACGGACGACCCTCAGGACGGACCCGGAGCCGACACGGCCGGACATGACATGACAACTTACTTCAAGATGGGGTTGCCGTCCAAGCTCAAGTGATCCTTGATCAAGCGGTAGGCCACATCTTTGGACATCTCTGCCTCGGGCATCTCGTGCTTGGGGAGGTCTCTGGCGGCGAACTTGGAGCCGTAGACGCTGGTAGTGAAGCTGTCATCGTCATTGACAAGCTGGAGGTGGGCCTTTCTGATGCCATCGGCAAGCTTGCCGCTGATGACCTGCTGTTCATCGGGGATGGTGGAAAGGTGTACCATGATGGGCACCTGAGGGTGTGTATGCTGCTATTGAAGGAATATTGTGCAAATGATGAGGGGTCTGAGCAAAACAGACAATGTAGAATCTCTCCACAGTGTCAATGGGGAGGGATTTTATAGTCGACAAACAGCTAGCAGCTAGAACAGGGACTTCTGTTGGCAGCCCCTCTTTGTCAGCTGCTGCGTAACACTGGGAGATGAGCGTGGGGAGCTTTTGCCCCGGCCATCTCATGATTTCACCTCCGGGGGGTCTACGGACGGAAGATGGCACACACTGACCGGTTCTGGGTTGAGCAGAGCCACGTCGATGAAGCCTCGTTGGGCCTCCACGTTTGTTTGCGAAACACGAGAATCGTAAGATGAGAGAAAAAAGAGAGGGAAGGAGAAGAGGCCGCCCCCCAAGCTTCATTCCGCAAGAGGAAGGAGGGGTCGAGGGGAAGTAGCTCATTGAGCGAGTGCAGCGTGCAATTGGTGACGCAGCTCCCGTAAAGCTTGTCGTTGCCCTGCACTTGGACTGCATCCCACGCTAGGTGCTGAGCGGGGGCGAGGAATTGGGACGATGTTTCCACACCTTCCAGCTTAGCCATGTAGTACTCAGATCTAGCGTCCATGACACTGATAGCTTGTGTTGCAAGTTGAAACTCGGCGTTGCTTCGATAGCTGATGTGCTGAAGAATGCAATGACATCATACCACCGAGACCGGAAAGGAAGTATCGGACAGGAAGGTGCACTCTTCCTCGGGCTGAGGCAAGAGCACAGGGAGAGCTAGGCAGGAATAGTGACTCCTGCTTCCCCAAACCGATCAGAATTCCATATTTCTAAAATGTCAAATCCTTATTCCATTCCAGCCCAGCCTCAACCGTGGTTCGATACTTGGTACATATCACGATATCTGCTTTCTTGGAACATTCTATCATTCCAGCCCTACCAACACGGACCTGACCCCTAGTTCAACGGGTGAATTTGACGCATTGCCACCAAAAAAGGGAACTCGGACGCACTGGCTTTCTTGATGTAGAGAGCATGCAGCATGTCAGCATGGCGCATCGGATGTCTACCCCGGTGACACAAGACCTCGTCCACCAATCAGAAAGCCGGTAACGCGTCGAAGGATCAAGCCACTATTCCAATAGACCTCCTGGATTCTTCAAAAGGACCATCCAGCCCAGTCTGATCTGGAGATTCTGACGTTACCAGACATTTCACGGCTTCCGACACGTTGCTGCAACTGCCAGCGCAGTTGGTGTAATGAGTTCCTGTTCCAGGTACATCAACCATATCGTCGGTCATACACTCCATATTATCCATTGACAAACATTAATCATTAACCCAGCGTCTATAATCCCCAATTCCCCACCACCATCGACTCACATCAGGCCCGAAACGACATCATACAAAATCTCGGCCAGCCTGTCACCCTTCTTCCAGATATCATCGTGGTCACCGCCAGCTTCCATTTCCCGAATTTTCAAGGATGATGATTTGCTCAGGTATGCCCCCATCTTCTCGAGCTGGTCGTACGGAACCAAGCTGTCATCGCGGCTCTGGGCTAGAACGACCTGTTTCCCTTCCTGCCATTCACTCGTCCAGTCATCCGCTGTGACGGGACAGGCCTCTTGCCAGACGGTCACGTCATCGCCAAAGGCGCCACGGGTGAACTCCTCGTATGCGTCTCTGAGGCCGGCATATTTCGGCGGCGGCATGGTGATGAAGCCAGCCAAGTCATACAATCCGTTCAGGCCAACAAGGACGGTGGGCTTCACAATGGTAGTATCGAGTCCCCATCGTGAGGGGGCCATGACAGCTTGAAACGCGAGCGTGGCGCCGCAGCTGTGACCGGACAACAACCACGATCCAGTGGCACAGCCCAGACGCTGTAGGAATGCCAAACCAGTCAGAATATCGCTAATGTGATCTGGATGCTTCGCCGCTCGGTTCGGATCCCGCCCATCAGTTGGGTGATTGGGGTGGGGAGAGAGCCGATAGTTGAGGGACGCCACGCCGGCGATGGGAACCGATCCCTTGGAGAAGGAGCTTGCAGCTGCCTGAAGGAGGTTGATGGCTGTTGGGCTGAACGACGACGCGTCTATCTTGGGGTCCCGCCAGGCTCCACCGTGGATGTAGACAATCCAATGCCCTGATTGGGAAGGCAAGAAGGAAGCATCAGGAGCCTCCTGAGTTGTACCATCAGGTGTAACGGCAGCGGACGCTGGAAGCCAAACGTCAAGCGTCTGAAGCGACAGACCATTGTTATCAACGCCCCCAGAGATGTAAGGGACTTGAGACTTGCGCCAGCCGAGTATCTTGCCGGTTTCTTCATCGACAACGGACGTCCACGGGATTGAAGCCCATTTCAGTTGGTCTTTCTCTGATGGCAATGGCATTGTTGTGGTTGACGTCTTGTCGCTCTTCGGTTGTCCTGCTGCCGCCGTTGGAAAACCCGGAGATGCGGATCCGGAACATTCGAAGCCATGGCGGCGGCGAACCTTGACCACGATTTGGCTCAAGCGTCTCCACATGGCCGTGAACTGTGGATTGTTGACTGTTGTGGACCTAGTAGGACGGTTGCTAGTTAGGATATTGGCAGCGCGGATGGGATCCGGTCCGGGATTTCTCATTTACGCCGGTCCGCTCCGTATTCTCCGGCCTAGCGGAGACGAGAAGGCCGGCAGCGAAAACGACCAAAGTTCAGAAGAAGGTTCTTACAAGGCGCGGACGTCGACGAAGGAGGACTTTCGGATGACGGGCAGCAACAAAACAGCGACGGGTGATGTCATTGTGAAGTAGGCGGCCGTTATCTCTGTTTGCGTTGTTTGCTCACCTTCCATCCGTGGTCGAGCCGACAAATGCCGCGTATTTCACGGCTTACCAATTCGCATACCCGCATTCTGTACAGTGTGTGAAACATACTGAACTGAAAGAGAGCCAGCAGACAAATCGGAGTGCGAACCGAATTGGAGCCACGGATCTCGGAACGGGATGTGCGCTTCTTTCGGATGCGGCCGAATTGTGCGTGTGTCTCCGGGGGCATTACGTAACGGTTTGTAACGATGTAAGATTACCGTGGGTATTGTCACGAAGCGTATCAGGGGTTTGTTATTTACTTGGACACTGAAACCAACAGCAACGGCACAACAAAAGACAGGTCACAGCCACAGCGACTACACCACACCGGACCACAATTCATGTGCTATAATAAGTAAATGGAGACAAAGTTTTGTGGTTGCCGCATAGAGGCAGATTTCCGACATGACCGATTGATGAACCTCCTTTGTTATATCTGACCCCGCAGAAGTTGGATGTGGGTAGGTAGGGAGTTGGGTATATGTGGGGTTGTCGATTCTTTTGTTCCGATAGGTTCGGGAATTTTTGGGAAGGGGGGCAAAAAAGCAACGGGAGGGTGGGGGGTTAGAGGGTTTTCTAATATAGGGAGGGAGACATTGAACCGGGACGATGGGAATATCGCAGTGACGATCAGTTGTTCTGGATTTTTGAGGGTATCTGGTTGCGGTAGTTGAGATGATGTGCCATGAGGGACAATGAGGGGGTTGGATTTCGGTGGGTAGTTTTGATGACCGGCGAATTGTTAGATGGAGGAGGAGGAGGAGGGGAGAAACTTGGGTTGTATTAATGATGGGATGGGGTTTGGCAGTGAGGGAGGAAATGCCGGGGTGAACTGCGTAGGGTTGGATATAGAGAGGGGATGGTATAGTAGTGGGCGAGTATAGGTCTTTTGGAGGGAGGTGAGGGGGGAGGTGGATGAGTATATATTACTCCGCTGTTTATATAAACGACGACTGCCGTGGCGGGTTGGGCTGGCTGTGCCGTGATCCGGGGAGGACCGTCTGCTTTGTTTATCTACCTACCTACCTACCTAGGGATCGTATCATTTGCTTCAGGGTTTTTGATGTCTTGATGTTGATGGTGTTGATAGGTAAAGGAGTATCATACTTCAGCTACCACCCACACCTCCCAAGAGATGGGAAGGAGGCAGCTAGGAGAAAAAGTGATCTGAAGTTGGGGATCGTCTACCTTAGGTTTGTGGATGTAAGAGACTGTCCTTTTGTGAACTGCATTTATCAGATCTCTACCTGAACGCAAGTAACGGTTATCAATCATGGTATATCCAAGACGACCGCTCTGGAAACCTTTCTTGGACCTTCAAAGTAACTGTCAGAGAAAATGCTTAAAGGTCCTGCAAAGAACGCTTTCCCTCCAACGGGGGGGGGAGGGGGGGGATTGCCAGTAACTTACACTTCGATCGGGCATAAGAAATGGAGTCAAGACATTCGGTTTTTTTTTTTTTTTTTTTTTTGGCGGTGAGTAAAACCTATAATAAGGTAGGCTTTCCGTTCTTTCTTGGAAGGGGGGAGCAGAATCTATGGGGGGGCGAAATAGACATGAGCACCTCGCTCGCTCGCGAGCAACCGGTTGTAAAAATTAGGCTTGGATGATGAGGATGGGAGGAGGTGAAGCTCCTGTTTTGTTCGTGATATGTTGGCCCCGCTTGCGAGTTGTCTTTCTCGATATTCGGATGATTTGGAATATACTTCCGAATAAAAATGACTTGACCGGACGGCGGGATGGGAAAGGGGTTGTCAATCACATATCTCCTCGTGAACGGCGAACCGTGATGCGGTGTACGACAACATAACAAAAGCACAAGATCAGCCATCAGTAAATTTTAACAAGTTTTATTCTCCCCATCCTCCCCCCCGCCCTTCCCTTCCCTGATGGGAAGAACATACTCTTTCATAAAGAGCAATAACCTCATAAAACCAACTTTTACCTCCCCCCCCCCCCCCCCTTTTTTTGCTAAAAAAACAACAACCCCCCTATCCTTAATAACCTACTGACAGCCCATAGCTAGCCAAAAAAAGAAAAATGCAAAAGTATCCATCCCCCCCCCGCTTTCACCTAATATGTTTGTTGCCGTCTAGAAAAGAAAAATGTGTACCGCTATAATAAGCGATTTTGGGTATGTGTGTGTGTGTACAATCGACACGTAAAAACATACACTCAGACTAGGCAGCCCCCCCAAGAATCCCCACCGAAATGGTATCAAAGAAAAAAAAGGTCATTAATCGACATGAAATGAAGCAAAAAGCAATGTCAAGAAAAAGATGTGCAAGAAATGAAAGAAAAATTGTGCCTCCCAGAAAAAAAAAAGAAGTGAAGCGGAAGTCGAGGTTTGGTCGCCAGGTTTTGTTTTAGTGGCATATGTAGGAGTAGTATGCGGCGTGAGCGTGATGTGTGTTGTGAGTGTTGGGGTGATGGTAATAATGTTGGTTGCTGGTATGGAAATAAAATCCGGCCGTTACTTCATGGTATCATCTCTATGACAGATATCCCCCCTTCTATTCTTTCGTCTCCTAAATAATATTCGCAATGCTGATCCTCTTCTGGCTCTCGCTCTTCACGCTCGATACCCCCGAGGCGGCTGTCGGGCTGTTGTTCCTGGATGAACCACTTCCCGCTTCCATCGGTCGAGGAGCAGAAAATGGCATGGGCAGGGGCGCCATCTCCATCTTCATCTCATGACCGCCGCCCGGCATCTCCATCTTGACCGGAGGCAATGTTGGAGGCGGACCGGGCTGTTGCTGAGCGGGGAGTGGCGCGGGCTGAAGCGGCGGCGGCGGTGGTCCCCAGGTTTGTTGACGAGCTGGTGCTAGAGCGGGAGGGGGTGGAGGGGGGAGAGGAGGAGCGGCGCTTGTGGGACTGGCTGTCCCCGATGCCAAGCACCTGATGGAATTCTCGAGCCTCTCCCACCCTGTCGGTCCCCACTCCCATCTCTGCTCGGTGGTCAAGCTTGTCCTCGCTTCGATGCTGAACAAGGTGTGCTTTCCATTGGAAGTTGCTGATGGCACCAGAGGAGCGGGTGATGGTGCCTCACGGTCGCTTCCGGACCAGACCCAAGCGGTGTCAGGGCTGGCTTGGAGATCTGCACTGACATACGTGAGCAACTCCTCATCACGGAAGAGGGCGTCTTGAACTGCAGCCTGTGACGGACGCGGCGGCGGAGGACCATATGGCGAGGGAGGATGGGTAGGCGATGGCGCCTGGGCGAGGTAATTGGTGATCTCAGCTCTCCTGTTTCCAAGGACCTGCACGAAAAAGCCGAGGTAACGACCGCAAGACACGGCAACATCGCGGTGCTCGTTAATGGATGCCAATGCCCGGACACAGGTAGCCGCTTGATCGAACCAGCCCGTGATCAGCAGGAACAGCGCGCAGCGGAATATGTGTGTGGTCAGAAGCGCTGTGGCGCCTTCTGGAAGATCGGGCGTGACTCGCAAGAGAAGAGCGGCGGTTTCGAGGGCCGTATGTGTGCACTGTTCAACCGCCGTTCGCCGCACGTCGGAAGGGCAGGAGGGGAGCAGGTTGTGTCGGTGGAGCAGCAGGCGTGCGTGGAGGAGGTAGACCAAGGGGTTGAGGAGAGCGGGCGTCATGGGTGCGTTGCTTGTAGGATCGCAAGCTTGCGGAAAGGTTCGAAGGCATGAGGCGAAGTGCTGGTCAAACGTTGCGAGCCGGGTGGGGGCAATAACGGGGGACGAGAGGGCTCTGCCGAGCGCTGTGTAAGAACGCACAACGTGTATCACGGCAAGCAGAGAATGCGTAAGCGGCTCTGCGCCCACGGGAACTCTGGGCCCCTGTTCAGAGATGAAGCAGTCGTCAACTCCAGCGGGCAACGAGACGTCGCAGTCCGAGTCGTCAATCATCATGGGTCTTCCCAGTTCAACCGAGAGGCTGCGGTCAAGAAGGTAGATGGCCCACCACGTCCTCCTGCGCATCTCGCCCTCAAGAAACTGCCATGGCCCCAGTTCGGTGTAGAGGCCGAGATCTTGAGCGACTCTGACAGCATTGCCTAGCCAGTTCCAAGCAGCAAGCTTCAGGTTCATCTCGTTCAGCGCCATCGTGATGAGTATAAACACGCGCGCATTGTCGAGCTCATGCTCGTTGTTCCATGGGTCGATCAAGCTTCGACTCGTCTCGAGTAGGTGCGCTGCTGTATATGATCGGTTGTGCTCGTTCTCGGACGTAAACAGCCTTCCCACGGCCATGACAGCAAAAAAGACAGACATGAAGGCCTGCGTGACTCGGATCGGGTTACCCTGGCGATACAACCCATCTACCGTCTGTACGAAGCTGTTCCAGTGCAGAATGGGCGTCATGGTATGGGCCGATGTAAAGTAAGCTCTGAGCAACGAGTCTGTTGTTTGTCTAGGAGGCAGCATATTGGTAAAGTCCCTCAGCTCGGGAGCCGCCACTGGTCGATATGGTGCTGGTGGCCTCCAGATTCCCCTGGAAAAGCTTTGTAGGTTGGTCCTTGCTCGTGCGAGATCATGAATGCTGGCTGGCCTCTTTTTTCGCTTGGGAGCCGAGGCGATCTCTGGAAGCTGGAGTGGTAGCTGCTCCACACCGTCTACATCCATATCGAACTGACCGTCCCTCTCTTGCAGCATGCGGCGGAGGCTGTTGTTCTCACGGCGAACCCGTTCCATCTGCTTTTCCAGATCCTGCACCTGCTTGATGGACGACATGCGCCGGTTAGTCTCTTTGGTGAATTGGCACTTGACACTCCGGCTCGAGCACTCGGAGCAGCTCGTCGTCTCGGTGGCATCGCACTTGACCTTCCTCTCGCGGCAGGCATCGCAGCTGGGGTCCTTTCTCCTCTGACGGTACGCTCGCTTCTGGGCCTGGGAGTTGTGATTGCTGGACGACGATGGAAGCTGGGCGTGGGACGGCCCTGGGGTGCCAGCAACCGACTCCCCTGAAGGCATCGACTCTCGTTCCATGGTGGACGAAGTTGCTGTGACTGGAGTATACGGCTGAAACGAGTTGTTGCCTGGCTGTGGAAGCTGCTGCTGGTGGACTGAAGGGAGAGGTGTCGGAATGCCGAGGGGGCGTGGAGGAGTGGCTTGGTGTTGGGGAGACTGTTGCTGATGCGGTTGCTGCGGTGGTGGGTGATGGTGATGGTGATGGTGATGATGGAGGCTCGTTCTCGAAGAGGTCAAAGTCGCACTGCTCGCACTTGGGCTTGGCCTCATCAGGCCGCCAAGGTACTGTGTGAGCGGTTTGGGCGAGGCGGCCGACGAGACACCCGAAGATTCGTAGGGCCGTGAAGAGGGGTTGGGAGATCGAGGATGAGAATACGGGTTGTGTGACGCAGCGGCCATAGTGCTGCTGGGGCTACTGCTGCTTTAAGAGGCAGAGATTCCGACAGCCTGATTCGGAACCGTCTCCACAAGGTCAAGGTCCCCGATAGGATGGGTTATGGGGGGAGCTGCCGGTCGACAAGGAACATGCAGACGGGAAGTATTTTGGGGGTAGCCGAAGTGTTCTCTGGGAATGGGGAGGTGTTTAAAGGAGAAACCAAGCACGGTCTGAGCTCCCTCGTCTCTCTTGCTCTTGTTCTTTTCGTCCACCCCTGGTCGTTGGGATGCACCGCAATGTAGGTAGGCACGAAAGATGAGCAGCCGAAGTACGCTAGCCCACACCACTTCGAAAAGGCAAGACTGACGAGGATTCGACGTACGCTCTCTCTGCGTACGACCTTTCTGCTGTTCTTTTTCTTGTTTCGGCTGTGTTTTCTCGTTGGCGGTCTCTCTCTCGGACTCTTGATCTTCCAGACCGGTACGGGGGCAATAACAAAATGTCTCAAAGCGTGTTGAGGAGGAGGAGGACCATCCAGTCTCTTCCCGAGCAGCTCCGTCCAGCTCGAAAGTCCCGGGGTGGTATCTGGCGGTGATGCAACGCCGTGCAACCACAGTGCCGTTTCTGATCCGCAAAGTCTTGGTGCGGCCTGTAAGCTGGCGCAGTTGAGGTTGCGGTTGCGGTTGCTGTTGCGGTCCAATGCTTTCCCGTAGCATTCAGGCCCTACCCCTTGTTCTGCAGCCTCTCTCCTGTCTCTCTCAAGACCCTATTGTTGAAGAGGGCAAGCGAGCGAGAAAGTGAGGGCAAAGTGAGAGTAGCACTTGGGTTAGAAGCTGCGCCGTTTGGTCCCGAGACGGCCGCAATGCGACCATGTGTTAATAGGCGGTCGTATTAGTAGAAGCCGTGACTCTCCAGCCTGTGAGCCAGATGAACCAGAGGGGGTGGGAGCATGCGGCCTGTAAGTGGTGTTTTGCTGGGGCACCGGCAAAAGGCGACCGGGCGGCGGGCGTGTGTAAATGCGTACCCAGCTATGGGCTGCGTCTGGTTCGCCGGAACCACCAAGCTGACGAACGGGAAGAGCAACGGCTGAGCAGGCGCACTCGAGAGCCTAAGCCTGCAAAGATGGGGGTAGACAGGAGGCGGCGGAGACACGGCAAAGCGGCGGGCGCTGGTATGAGGATCCGATGTGCTGCAGACGTCTACTCTGTGAGAGTGCGTCGTGTGTCTGGGCTGTCGTCTGGAAAGGGAAAAGCGAAGGAGAAGGCGGATGGCGAGGGAGAGCAGAGGCGAGAGGCGGGTTGGGTGTCAGGAGGAGGGAGAAGTCTGGTATCGAAGCGTGATTTGAAGGGACCGAGCAGAAGAGGGTTGTAGCTGGGTAGCAATGACAAGCCGGGACGCACTCTGGTTGTGTCGGTGGAGGCAGTTGCATCTCAACCAGCCATAGCCATGTTTCCCTGCTCCATCATCCCATGTCACCAGTCCTAGAGTTAGTCCCTACTCCCTAGCACTTCAGGGGTGTGGGGAGCGGAGGAGGGGTGACGAAGGGACGAAGGAACCAAGTGTGGTGTTATCGAAATCCATACTGTGATGATACTTCTTTTGGTACGAACGATACAATACGTCCGTATGCCACTCCACTACCAGGGTCCGCCCGCTCTGCAACGCGGCCCTTGACTGGTGCTTGGGAGGCAGTTGACGTCCCCGTAGCTTCGCAAGCCACCCCTGGATCTGTTCAAGACATGGTGGCATGCTCCAGAGAGGCCAAAAAGCAATTCCTGCTCGGGTTCTGGTGCCCGCTGCCGGCAGCTTGTTCCCAGACGCCCAGTGCCCACAGACGGGGGACTTGCTAGCAAAACACCCCGGCCCCTGACACAGCGAACCCTGGTCCTTATTTTTCACCAAGCCAGACCGGCTATTACCGTGCGAAAATAAGGTACTGTGCCGCACATCACTGACATTCCCGTTTTTCCATCCGCCAATGCTGGGTATTTTTTATTGGCCGCTGGAACACTGTGCCCGGTAAGCGTGAAAGCCACGCTGTCCTTGGGCACGCAACAGGCAGATGGGTGATCAGCATGCGGCGGGAAACTGGTGCAAGGGAGCTCGACCTCTATACTTTGTGACGTATGAGAGGGATGCTTTCCTCGATTCTCGACTCAGCATCATGAACAATACCCGGCATGTGGGACATGTTGAGCCGACCAAAGACAGAGGATGCAGCCTGTGCCATCGGGAAGGGAACCGCTCCCAATCGGCTGCCTTGGGGTCTTTTTTGGCGTTTTGCTGTCTGTGTGGTGCAGGATGTTAGAAAACTGTGCCCGTGTGGCGTCAAGTCCATTATCAGTTATTGAGAGAACAGCATGTGTCGAGATGGATGCACAGCTCCCCGCTGAATGGCCGCCTCACCCGTTATGCCGCGCCTTGGAAGCTGCAGTCATTGCAGAAGGATCACACAGGTGGCTGTCTGGCGGGGCTGACAACCGGACGAGAATGAATCTCTCATCGCTGACGCAAGCAGGTGGGCCTGGCTACCCAAACGGCAGACCTGCCGGAGTCCATCCACGGCCTTGTCATGTCTCTGAGCCCTCGTGAAAAGGACTCCAGGGTGTCTTGCCTGCGCCGACGTGACAGGCCCTGATTCCGTGGCATATGATGTGCATCGGAATTCAAATGCAGGAGGGCTGATCATGAGCAAGACCTTCTGTCAGTAGATATTAGCAGGCCGACGAACGCACAAAAGATCTGTGCTGCCGAGTTCCGGCTCAAGGGCCGAGGACAGTAACACTAATAACTCCATCCTGGTGGGCAGCTCGGACGGCGGCCAGCGGGGACGATCCCCTCTGTTGGATTTCGAATTGTAACCTGTAACGACATTCTCGAATGTTGGGCGTAATAATCCAGGCTTATTAAGATCTTCGGCGCAACTCCCAAAGCCTCAGGGATCAAACACGTGCAGCTTTAAAAAAAAAAAGTCTCGGCCCTATCTCGAGACAAACAGATACCGAGTTGGGATGGGCTGAGGAAGAGCTTTCCATCTCGTTGAGGCGTCGGGATGCCAAGCATCAGCTCATGAGCGGCCTTTGGCGTTCTCGGGCTGATCATGTCTTGCTTTGAAGAGGGCACGCTCTCGCCATGTGTTCGTACTCGTGTTCTGCCAGGTGCGTGATCTCATGGCTGTGAGACAGCAGACGGCAGCTTTCTCGAAATTCAAGAATGTCGTCCACGGCCCCCAGGCTATGCAACCGCTAGCGTTAGCACAGTAGCGTAGCCTTGTTTGGTGAAGCGCCATGGCCGCGCTGGATCTCGGTAACGGAGGGGCTCGATGCAACGTGCCGCTGCTTGGACGGGTGGACGAGTCGGCGAGCGAGCAGCAGTGGGCACTGGCCAAGCACAGCATCTGCGGAAACATGTCGGCAGGCATCCGGAAACCGGCTCGTACTGGAGCTCTTCTGATTGATGGAAGATTTTGATGAGGGTCTGCTTGGCCTTTGATCCGTTTGATTTCTGCCAGACGAGCAGGAAGAAGACGGATGTTGTTCCGAACTATGGAGAACGGCCAGAGGCTAGCGTGCCTTGTGCTTCGGCTGGTCGCCGAGGGTGCCGAACCCCAAGCCAGCCAGCCAGCCCATGTCGGTGATCGTCGACCTGGATGGTAGTACGGATACAGAGGGTAGGTTGAAGGCTTTGGATGTTGGATGAGGCATGGTGACGTGATGCGGTCATGTCGTGTTCTGTTCTCTTGTTCTACCTACCTAGACACACACCGCAGTCGACATGGAGTGGTCAGTCAGTCAATACCTAGGGCGTGATTGTGATATGTGGAAAGCCATCAATGAATTGAATTGATGCGCGCGGTGGACCTTCGCCCCGAGAGCCTTGATGGAACGCTCCTGCTTGGCAGGCTTGGCACCCTTCGCACCCCTATCCTTGCCAGCCACGCCCGAGATTCTGACCAACCGGCACGGGCCAGGCGAAGAACCCGTCGAAGCATGGATGGCACTGACCCCCGCCCTCGACCGTTTCAAGATCGATGCGCGAGATTGGCGGTGCCGAGAAACTGACAGGCCAGAACGTCTTTTTCTGACATGCGACACCTGCCCCTCTCATTCTCACTATTGAACCCTCTAGAAAATCCCGGCTCCCAGGTTAGGTCACCGAGGATCCAATAAATCAAATTTATTACCTACTTAGGTCAGATCATGCTGCAACACTGCCCGAGTTAGGAAAGAGAACCTGGAAAGAAGTGGTAGAGATGCCCACTGCTCCTTCCACTGGAAACAGGAACCAACTCCGAGTCGGAGACTTTGGCGCATGTCATCGGATGTCTCTGGGAAGGAGTGGGTGGACCGCGGGATGGATGGCGGCAGGAGTCGACGAGGGAGCTGAAAACCCAAGCCAGCCGATGAATGGTTCGCTTGCAGACTTGTCAACTCTCTCCCCCTCGACAGCCCAGGCCTTCTTGGCACCCGATTTCCCGTTTTCTTTCTCGCCCGGCCTGTCATCAGCCACCATCTGCTGCTAAACTGCTAGCAGCTGATGGCTTACCGTTTTCCATCAGACTTTCCTACATACCCAGCTCCAGCTGCCGGGGAAAAGAACCGGCCGTGTCATCCGACCTCGGGTCCAGAGCCGGTTCTACCATCATCCCAGCAAGTTTGGTTGTCGATATTGGTGATGCCAATACCGAGCACCTCCGAGAAACGAGCTGAACCTCTCGTTGAAAGATGCGGCTCAGTCGTAGGCGAAGGTGCTCAGCAGTAGCACCGCACGGCACCAGGCAGTCTAGATCGGACGCTGATGTCACATTTCATATTCCTCCCTCCCTACCATGTTTCACACGCTTACTGACTGTAATTGACTGCAACAGCACCGCTCGCATATGGATATCCAACCAGCGTCTCGGAATCGAGGAAGCAAGCCAAGTCTTCCTAGTTGCCCTTCCAAGCTTCTAGTGGCTGCCACCCGCAGCGTCGAGGTGTGCTGAGCAAGGGTGAATTGTTGCGGACCTGCTGGTTCGGAACCGTTTCCTGGCGGCGCACCAGTCAGCAAGGGAGTCTGTGCCGAGAATGCGGGATTCCAGGAAACTGGACGCCATCATGAAAGCCACCATATCCGACACATGCTGCGGGAGAAACCGAAAAGGGGATCAATACTTCACGGGCTGCAGCCACTCGTCGTCGACTGTGCCGCGTCATATCTCCTTCGACAAGCTCAACAAGTTAATATGGACACTGTGATGGCATCATGCAGAGTTCGGTACGGAGTAGTAGTGTACGTACACGCAACCCAAGGATCGCTTTCTCGCCAGCCAGTCCGGTTGGCCAACCTCAACCTCGCTTCCCCCCGCCATAGCAGTGGATGTGGGAACTGACGGGATGGTATTCTCAAAAGTTCCAGCTCTGCACCACCCAACAGCCAGCTGTCTCGGCCTATTCTGTTTGGTGGTCCAAGTACGCAGAAACTATTCGCTGCTAACAGAGCTTCATCCACCCCGGAGGGAAGGCCATTATCAACAGTTTGATATTAGGCGCTCGAATCGCTGTGGGTCTTGCCTAGACTCAACACAGCCTAGCATTGTTCTCTGATATCCATCCGATTGCCGAAGATGACCTATAGTGTAGCCAACAGCCACTCCGTTGTGTAACATTCCTAGGCGGTAGACACATCACGCAGGCGAGAAGGGACACAGTCGATCACGCACTGTTGTTTGTCTCTTTCAACGGGATATCGGAAGTAGCCTGCTCTTCGTCACACGCTGCGTGAGACAAGCCTACGGGCGTGGTTCAGCCGAGACCTCGGGACGTTGAAGCTGTGGCGGCGAGCGTGTGAGACTGGTGACGGTCACCCAGACCTGCAGACTGAGACTTTTCCGTGCACATGTGGAAACGGCGTAGAGGGAGAACCATTCCGTGCCCGGCCAAGGGAGATGTGTCGTTGGCTACGAGTGTTGACACGAGCAGACCAACAGCTTTCTGGGAATAAACATGTTAGTGTGGGCATGTCGGTGGCAGAGTTGTTAGGATCCATGTGCTGATGGTGAACAAGGCTTCTTGCAACCAGAAATGCTGTGCAACGGCTGGGCAGCGTGAGAGTTGGCCGATGGAGCATCTTGGGCGGAGACGTAATATGGAGGAGGGTTTCCGATTCGCAACGAGCCCCTGCCGGGTTGCGGTCGTCGACGGATACTGTGTGCTCTGGATCTCGGAGAAGGGCCGGCGTATGGGCCTATTAGGTCCGTTGCAAGGGAGAGGACGGCGACGGCTCAGCCGCCGGTCCATAGTGTATGTACCGTCCCGTTCACAGTTCAACACTTTGTACCGCGCAAACCACGGAATAGGCTCCACGTGTAAGTCATTTCACCTCTTTTCTCTGATCAGGATCCCTATCTTGTGGCACATTACCAGCAGAACTATGGTTGCACACCGTTCAGGCTTCAACCTGGGCCGGAAAATGAAGGGCGGCTACTCGGGAGGTGTTGTCGAGACTCATAACAGGCTTCACAGGCGTGCGCAACAATTGCTGTTCCTGCCTCATCGGGGCGAGGACGAGCTATCACATGTATCATTATGCCGTCAGTTTTGGGGAAGGAGACGCCGCATCCTGGCTGCGTGTGCCGAGGAGATGGAGGGGAGGAACGAGCGGAGAAGGAGGGGGAGTTGAGGCCTCTGTTTCGTTGAGATGGAGAGGGGGAGGGCATGTCCATACATGTCGCGCCGTATTCGTTCCCTCTCACAAAAACAAGATATCTCGGCTATGCGGTGTGGTTGGTTTGGTTTCCGAGAGGTTGAGCGGGACAGCAGGAAACGAGAAAAAAGGGTTGTCTTTTCTTTTCTTTTTTCCTTCGCCCACGGAGAAGAGAATGGCAAACAAGAATGCGGAAGGGGGGGGTTCTCGGTACCTGACCGATGACGCCGAAGCCCTGTCATCGGATGGCTTCCGAAACTAGAACGTCGATCCTCTTTGTTTTTTTCCCGCAAAAAGAGAAAAAAGAAAGGTGAGAAGCAAAGCCGGAGACTCGTGGCAGAGAATCACAATCACAACGGGCAGGCGTGGCCTACACGTGCGAAATTTCGTGATGTCTCTGTCGATCGGCGCTTTTTTTCTTTCTTTTTCCCTGTCTAAAGGTATTTTCCGGTTTTCGAAACATTAGATGGCTTTTATGTAGGTCTCTCACTGATCATCAACTCGTTAGGATGGAGGTTACGATACAGTATACCATGTGGCCCAGCACACGGTACGGAGCAGTCGGGAGTTTTGACGCTCACGAACGGGACAATGGTTTTCGTTTTCTCGAACCCTCCCTTTTTTTTTTGTTTTTCACCATTGAGTCCGGTACCCCGGGAGAGAGCAACAAGAAGAGAAGAAAAAGAAGCTTTGAGCCAATTATCGAGATTCGGGATCCGAGATCAGAAGGGGGTGGTGGCAGATCAACGGACGCAACCCTATGGGCCGTGCTAAGCGCTAGGCCCCTTTTGGGAACCTCTTCGTGGCCGTGTTTCCGAAGAAAACAGGTACAGGTGCTCGGGAGGCACTGTGAGCTGTGAAGATCTGGCGCATGTCTTTTTTCTTCGTGGTGGTGGTTCTTTCTGGAAAGGAACAAACAGCGACTTGTTAATAAGTTTCCCCACCACAACTGGGCAGCGATAATTAGCGAGTCGACCCTTTTGCGCTCCGCATCCACCCCGCCGCCGCCGCCCAATGCCCGCCGGTAGGGGTGCACCCTTGGCTAGCACCATCAGCCCAGCACGCGCCCAGCCCAGCCGTTCCATCCTTGGTGTGCAGGTGGTGGTTGTTGCGCGCGCACCGCGGTAGCTGCCGGGCCCGATATGGGGCGCTGTTTTTTTTTAGGGGGGGGGGTGTGTTATGCTTGTGTGTCCGCCCTTCCTTCCTTCCTTCCCTGTGGTGGTGTGGTGGTGGTGTGGTGGTTGATGATGCTGGTGATTTACTGCCCTGGATGGAATGACCGGGGGGAGCAACTTTATTGCGCTGCTTAGTATTTCACAGGATGGAGGAACCCTGTGGTGAGGTAATTGTTGTTGCTTCAAACGGGTTTCAGATGGGGGCGGGGGGAAGACAGGATATACAGATGCAGGGAACTAGGTCCTGGATCTTTATTATTACTGTTCAAGAAGTGAAAACTGACGTTGAGAGAATCTGAATGTTGGGTAGGTATCATTTTTCGACAAGGTTGAGGCAAAGCTGGAGGTGGGGGGTTTTTAATATGCAAGGCAGGGCGGAGGTTCTGGAAATATATTTTGAGGTTTTGATGCTACACTGCAGAGATAACAGATTGCAGAGATTGAAACCGTTGAGATTGGGTTAACGAATTGGAACTTTTTTGGAGTAGCCGAGCGAGAACGTTACGATAGCATTCATTCTCAACGGAAGGGAGACACTGTGTGGATGGATGGATAGCTTGGCGATGAAGCACTTTTTACATACAACGAGCAACAGTGTCACTGTTGTAGAAACACCTACCTACCTTCGGAAAGAACTACATCAAATAGAGTGGGTGGGTGGGTTTGGGCATCTCGTTTCTGATTGTTTGTTCTAGGTACCTACAAATTGCTTCTAGCGCACAACAAGGCAGCAGAGCAGGCAGTAGTAGATTTTCGGAAACGCGGAAGGAGCGGAACGGGACAGGTAGGTAGGTGCAGGGCAGCATCGCATCGCATATCGGTGGTTGGTTTTCGTCAGGTAGGTTGCTACGCTGGGGGTGACACTGGTGGTACTTGGGTTGGTTTTATACCATTGTTCGCTAGGTAGGGGAATTTTTGGGTCGGATAACGCAGGGAAAAGGCGTGGATGTGGGAGAAGGGGATTGGGAGGTTGAGGCGGTGAGGTTGACGTGGTGAGGATGGGGGATATGGGAGTGAGGGCGATTGCTGGGGCTGCTGGAGTGAGACGGGAGGAAGGGAAGGACGGGTGGTGCTTCGGGGCCGTTGCCGGGATGGATTTCGGATATCTCGGGAGGGGGGGCGAGGGTGGTTGATGATGATTATGGGGGATGGTGGCTTTGTGGTAAGAACTGGGTTTGGAAGAAGGTAGTACAGGCAAGACTGAGAAATGGGTTTGACATGGCTGTGCTTTGTAGGAGGCAGATGCTAGCTAACGCCTGTGAAAGGGTATCTTTCTAGATACTAACCTAAACCGACTTACCTCGACTTGGTTAGAAGAAGCCTCTGGGGCAAGACTAGCGTGCTGTTAAACTTACAAATACTAGATGATTGCTGACGACGAGGATGATGAAGTCGGCTTTGACCTTGGCAAAAGTCCCAGAAACAGTTCTTTGGTGAGGCGAGCCGGACTGGCACTATGCATATCTTTGACCCTAGGCACATGATATCGAAGTGAAGAGTCTTTGATGTTTTCTAATGTTTATGGTGACTAAGAAGGATTGAAGAGTTCGAAGCCAATGGGCTTCTTCGTTGACTCTTGTGGTTTTACAAGATGTTATGGCCTGTGTTTGACACTTGGTCTTGGGTCGTTTTTGGCGTTTGGGCTGTCCCTGCATTACTTTAGGGAGCTTCATCTCCTAGGTAGCATGCCATCTCGGTGCACTTTTACAATCTGGCAATACCTCCTGCAGAAAGACAACTGTAGAGTCTGCGTTGGCCCATTGCCAGTTTCTCATCATCAGCTTTTGGCTTCAGTCACTAGGTAGGCTGACTGAACATAACTTTGTCTCACGGAAACTAAGTGGCTTCGTGATACCTCCCTCTACAAGCCAGTCCGGCCCAGTCCAGGCAACATCCTGTTTCACCAACACACTCATACAACATGCTGACCAAGCAGTTCTCCAACAGTACGACAAGAAATACACCAACTCTAGGAACAGATTTGTAACGTAAGACAAGTATTCTAGTCCAAGTGCTCCGATATATCATCGTTATAAACTCGATTAGACAAACCCCCCAATGCTGCTTGCTGGTTGTACAATTACAAATAAATTCCAGAAGAAAAAAAAAAACATCATATCCAATTCTAGGTATCATCATCAAAAGAAAATTCACCACCACACATCAAAAATCGCTTCACTCCGCCGGCGCCAACCCCGTCAACCCCCCAGCCAGCCCTTGCATCCTCCTCCCCAGCAAATCATCCGAACTCGCCAACCTCTTGACCAAGCTCCCATTATCACCATCATCCCTCGACGTCCTAACCCCCCTCTTCTTCTTCTTCTTTTGCTGTCCATTCGACCCAGACCCACTGCCCGAACCACCATTATCCACCCCCCCATCCCCCGATACCGTAACCTTAGGCAGCGATTCCTTCTTCCGCCCGTTGTCCCCATTGGCCGCCCGTCCATTCCCATTCGTCACACCCACCACCACCGCCGACGTCGTCGTCGCAGCTCTATCCCTCTTCCCGCCCGAGGTAGGCTGGGGAGGAGGCCGGACTTTACTCATCCTCATTTCCAACCCCTGATCCTCCTCCGTCACCGCCGTCGCAATCGTCGTCTGACTATCCCTCCTCCCTCTCGTCTTGTACTGCCCATTCATATCCTGCGTATGCTCCATAAACCCCCCCTCCTCCCTCTGCCGCCGTGACCTCTCCCGCTCCAACTGCCGTCTCCTCTTCTCCCCCTCTCGAAACCCTTGCTCGATCCAGCTGGCCGTCTTGTCAAACAACCCCCACGCGGGAGGGTAAACAGAAGGGAACTGGAGAAACCCGTGCGATATCCCCGGGATGAGCGTGACTTCGGCAAAAGCGTTTTCGTCGAATCCCGGGGTGAGCGCGTCGGTGTCGCGGTATTCGTACCGGGTGCCGTTGGAGGCCATCTGCGCTGCCTTGACGCGGCGGAGGCGGCCGGCGAAGACGACCGTGTCGTCCACCAACGGGTCTCGCTCTCCGGTGAGGAAGTAGGTTTTGGGGAAGCGAGAGAGTAAAACGTCGGGGCAGAGGATGGGGCAGAGGAGGTAGTCTTGGGAGAAGTCTGGGCGGTTGTGGGGGCCGACGTAGAGGATGATCATGGCGCGCATCATTTCCGGGGTCAGGACGCGGTCGTTGAAGTAGGAGATCATGGAGGACATGGCGAGGCGGGTTTTCAGGGGGGAGGGGTGGTGCGAGGTGGATTGTTTTCTTTTGGGGTCTAGTGGGGAGGAGGTGACGGGTTGATCGGGCGGGAGGGATCTAGGGGACAAGAGGGCGGGCGAGGCGACGGGGGGGAGGTGGAAGGTTGTCGAGCCTGCGTGGGCGTATTGAGGTGCGGGGGAGAGACAGGGCTCGCGGTTGCGAAGGATCAGGTGTTCGTCTGGGTTGAGGGAGTGGGAGTCGTTGACGGCGGTGGGATCGGAGTCCGGGAGGGTGCTGCTGGGGCAGGAGCTGTCCGGGGTGCCGTCGTCTTCGTCGTCGGATTGGTGCGGGGTGCCGATTAGGTCGTTGTACTGCATCGTCTTGCGTTCGAGGACGCGCTTGTTTGTACGGCGCATGCGACGGTCTTTGATGAGGGCCATTTGCTCGTCGCTCATCCAGCTGCCGATGTTCATGTCCAATGCTGGGTAGAACAGAACCAAGGCCTCGGGTATTGGCAGGTCGGTTTGGCCCTGGAATCGGCGGATGGGACTGCTTCCGCTTTCTGTAATCATAATCGTCATCGCTGTTGCCAATGTTCCTCCGGCACTATCCCCCGTGACGACCACCTTGGGAACTTGCTCCCCGCTCATTCCTACACACCTGCCCTTCGACCTGATCAAGGTGCAGTAAACATCGTAACACTCGTTCAGCGCGTACGGGAATGGGTATTCCGGCGCCTTCTTGTAATCCAAGCTCAAAATCGGCAACCCTGTCTTGGCTGCCCAGGCAAATAGCTTGTCATCGTTGCACCTCGGATCCATCGCAACGAATCCTCCTCCAGGAATATCGAGTATAAGCTGATTATGCCCCTGCTCTCTCAGTTCCGACAGAGGTCCATCAAAATACAGCCATCCCTCCACCGGCTCCTTGTAATCGCTCGTGCTCGGCCGCGGTATCCTCACCTGCCTAGGCGGCCACTTTGTCATCCTGGGCCTGGTCAACCCTTGGAGTGCCCTCAAGTACGGATTCTCCACTCCCTTGTTCCAGCTCACTCGAAGATGATCAATGGTGATATTACCCCTAACCTTCCGAACTTTTTCATCGGCTTTCTCGGCGGCAACCATGTAGAAGAGTGAGAAGACCATACTGGCAGCATCACGAAGCCATTTTGTCTTGAGCGGCATGGCGGTCCAGAAGCCGGCGTCCAAAGCGGTAAGGATCCAGGTAGCACGGAAGTAGGTCGCGTCGTACATGTTTGCGAGGGGGTCAGGAGAGGCAAGACCGAGGAGAGTGGAAAAATTGCGGGCAGAGTAGAGATAGAGCATGGTTATTGTGAAGGTTTGCCAGAAGCTGAGGCGCTTGGAGAGGCATTTTGAGAAGAAGCGGATAATTGGAGGGCCATTTTTGTTGCCTCTGTTCCCAACGCTGGTTAGTAGACAATATAAGAGAGATGTTATGGGAGGAACATACTTGAGGAGGTAGGCTGTCCAGAATGCCAGGACCGCCAGTACCTGGAGGCGGCGGGATTTGACGGATGGCCGCCCCAAGACGTGGTCAATCATGGCGGCGGTTGGGTGGTCGTGGTAGTGGTGACGCCCACCTTCACCGTTGGCCGTTGGACGTTGTGTTTTTTGCTAGACGGTCAGACGTTGAACGGCTCTGGCGGTATCATGGGCGTTGGATTTGGAGATGCGGCTTAAGTCGGGTCAAGGGAGACGCGGTGTTGTAGACAAGACGCAAACAAAGGCAAAGTGAAAGGTGAGACAGACAAAGAATTCAAGTTGGTGGTATACAGTAGGGAAATAGATAGTGTACAGGACAGACAACAGATGGACAAGATGTTGGACACGAAAAAAGAAAAAAAACGACCTCAAAATGGCACATGCGCCCCCAAGTCCCGGCGGTCTAACCTGTCCCATGTTTGGTTTCGGAGACGGGAGTCCAATGAGCAAGAAAGGAGAGGCGGAAAAAGCGGAGGACTGAACGGGCTGTTTCGTTCCAGGCACCGTCCGCACGACTCATGGCGTCACGGGGTTGAGCTGCTCTTGATCCTGCTGACTGAGAGGCCGTGTTTTTGGCATGTGATCCTGGAGTCGACCTCCCACCCCCCGAAAGACAAGCCTTGCCTTACGTGGGGGGTGGGGGTAGGGTTTTGCGGAACCCCGACCGATGCCCCGCAGCCACCTCCACTGCCGCTGGTCTCCATCAGCTTTTTGTCTGGGGGACATCAGTATCTGCCGTGATTGAGCGATGTCATAAACGAAAAACAAGGGCTCATATTTGGTGCCGACATTCGACAAGCAGGGAGACACCGACTGCATGCGTCGCCGTCAGGGAACACAGCATCTGCCGACTCCAGGGCAGCATTGGTCGGAACCCGGCGCCGGGAATCTTGGCCTTGATTGGGGCTAGGGCAATGCTTCTTTTTGCTTGTGATCGAGTTTCGTGTTTGGAGTTGCAATTCACAAGAGGCGAGAAAGGTCGTGAGAAAGAAAAAGACTGAGAAATTGTAGAATTGACTGTCAAGAATGAATGATCCAACAGACCGAGTTACCACGTTTGCTGATCACCATGGGTGAGCAACTCCAAACTTCAACCCGCAACGATGTCGTGACGGCTTCTAGCAGAAGCACGCGGACAACATTCCGGTCGAGCTCGAGTCTCCGACATGTGATCATAAACTTTTAGGACAATCGTCCAGCGACTCCAAAATTCAATGATACATATCAAGGCACCACAAGACACAATAATGATCACGACCTTCAGCTTCTTCCCAATGGCTCGGCAAAACCAAGCTCACAGTGAAAAAGAGGAAAACATCAAAAATTCCGACCGGGACGGCCCCGAAGGACAATCCATAATGGAAAGCTCCACGACGTGCAATGCAGGCTCTCCACCATACTTTGAGGATTTCTTGATCCCCCCAAAGTCAATCAAGGTAAGTATGAAGAAGAAAAGAAAAGAAGGAGAGAATTTGGAGAGGGAGGCCCTCAATAAATACCCGTGAGTTTCTGGCCCGTGCACGATCGCAAATCTGCAGCAGAGTGCAGATTGTCCGTGCGTTTAGTGGGGCAGCGGAAGGACTTCAGGGTGCACCGTGCCCTTCAAAGCCTAGGTTCCAACTGCTGCGCGCTGAAGCTTCAATTGGCAGCCTGGAACCTCCGTCTGACCTCATCGGCAGAGGTGGCAGCTGCTTTGCGCCTTCATCGCCAATCCACCAGGCCATCACCAACACCTGTCGCGCAGCGCAGCCATGACCGTCGCCAGCTTTCAATTGGAGAATCATGCGCTGACGCGGACACGATAGCGTCCGCCACATTTCCCACGTCAACCCCTATCCAACTTCCACACAGTCGTTACCGTTCCTATTCAGCAGCCATGACCAGAATGTCCGCCGCCTCCTTTCTTTTCGTCGTCGTGTACAACTTCTTCTACTATGCCCTATATCTCGTTTGCATTGCCTTTCTCATCGTCACGCCTGCCGATCTAATTCAGCAAGCCTTTGCGAAAAACCAAAACTGGAACATCTTGGTCGTCATTGTCTGCTACGTCGTCACCGTCTTGGTCATCTTCTTTATCTACATAACCAGAATCTGGATTAGCCGCAGCGTTCTGTCGTCAATACCCAAGAGCTGGGTACCCATCGACAAGGGCGATGTGCCGCGCAGTGTCAGGGAAATGATCATGGAGGGTTTGAGCAGGAGCGCTGCCATTGCTTACGAGGCCAGGCCGAGGGTTCCACACCCAATGATACAACCAGTGATGACGCATGGGGGGACTGTCGAGGAGAAACAAAGATCAAGCTGGAGGGGAAAATGGAGGAGCAAGAGCAGCGGGAGCGGAGGGCCCGTATCTGTCATTGAGGGAGGAGATGCGATTGGTATCAACATGGGCATGCTCCCGGACCAGCAACACCAACGCGCCGTGTGGGGAGATATCGAACATCCTGGCTGGTCATCCCCGGTATCAACGCATCTACCACCGAACCTGCAGTACTCAACCGTTGTCTCCGAACTTCCGAATCTCATCGAGGCCAAGGCCCTCACCCTCGCGCCACCAGATCCGAATTCAAGAACCGAGCCCCCTACTCTCGACCCAGATGCTATCGCCATGCTACAGAGACCAGAAGGAGGAGCAGGGCTAAGGGAGTACTTGGGTATTTTGACCGAGATGGGAGTCTTGACAGCATCACCAATGACAGCAGACTTCTTGACGCAGTACGAACGAGCGCGATTCTCAGCCAGACCGCTGACCAGTGACGGATTTCGAGAGTTGATGCATTTATTTGCTGAAGTTTTGAGGAGCATGCAACCATTCGATCCAGCTCTTGCCTATGATGACTATGACGATGACTCGTTTGATGATGGCATCCCTGGAGGAGAACAAGAAGGCGAACAGACACAGACAGAGAGCGATATCGACAACGATGCACCGAGAGGAACCAGTCCTTCTAGTGCAGGGCAGAGTTTGCATTCGGGCTTGGGCTTGGGAATAGGAATTGGTCAGAATGCCGGCGGTGACAATGTCAGTCTTGGGAGGCAGAGCTCGAGCGCCTCGACAACATGGAGCCAGAGCCACGGGTCAAGACGGCTGCGGCCGGGACTGGGGATGCGCAATTCCTCTGCCAACACCTGGCTTTACCAGACTGCACCAACAACGCCGAAAAGCACGAGACATGCTGGGCGATCCGAGTCCAGCAGTGAAAGCGATCCGAATTCTTTTGCGCAAACTAGACATCCATACCAAGTAGACGGGAACAGTGGCGGCGGCAGCGGAAGAAGTGTACGATCGTTCGCGACAGGCGGAAGCGGAGGATCAGTCATCAGGCTCGCTGCTGATGGGGATGGAACAGACCTGCCGTATGTTTTTACGAGTGGTAACTGAGAGAGTGTTGCCCAACTGTGTAGGATTACGGGAGGGACAGAGCAAGGCGTTTTTGGCGCAACCATGATTAGTAGATATAGGATCTTTTTGACGTAGTATATAATGATAATGTATTTCCAGCATGACATTTGTTTCACCTTGTTTAGCTTTATGATTGATGCGCCACAGAAGCATCACAAGCCACTCTTACATCAGCAGTGTTGTTGGGGTTGCCAAGACAGCCACCTCCTTTGGCTCCCCCTGTGTCCCCCACTTTTGTTAAGAAAAAAGGGGAAAACAAACAGAGGTTCCACATGTGGTTGCTATGCTGAGGTTGTGCTACTGCTTGTAGAGAGTAAGACACGATTACACAACGTTGTGTACAATTCAGACCAGCAGATGAATTTTCTGCAGATCAATGCAGAAGGGATATTGTTCTAGAGGGATGAATGTAATTGAGCTTGTGGTGTCAGATCTTGGACCAGGCATTGACGAAGGAATGACCGAGCTTGACAATGTGATTTTTGGGATGGGATAAAGAAAGAAATAATCAAAAAATGAGATACGTCTGTTGTTGGTGTCGAGGGTGCTGAGATCTACTGTCCGTCTGTAAGGCACAGGGCCTTTTCTCCTTCTATGTACATAACAGCCTACCTACCTTAACCGTCGGTGCTTCAATCTCGACTACCTTATTAACTTCAGGTACTTGATGCTCGAGTCACCCCTCAGTAACAATAGGTAGGCACTCGAAAGGGGGTGTACCGGCCCTGCCCAACCACGACCACCTCATCGCCGACCTCCCGTCTGCGAGTATCAGCCCCAGTGAGCCAGACCCAGCAAGCCCAACATCACCTAGTGCTACCAAAGCATCCAAGACTCGAGCCCGGATAGGACAGACTGCTACCATCATGGCAACCACCACAACCACTGCAGCAACCATCAATCACATCGCTGTCGACAGTCAGACCTTAACAACAACATCCCAACACCGCAGAGATGACTTCTTGGACTTCAAGACTGACGAAGGGAAAATTGTCGACATTCTCGAGCAGATAAATATCACTTTCACCAAGTCTCTCGCCGCCCTCAGCCCCGCCTTCGCGAAGTCGGAGAAGACAGAAGATGTTTGTTCCTCTCCGGGTCACACAGGTAACCGAGACCTCACGCTCCATTCTCGTTCCGGGGCGCTCATGGGCGCGCGCGCTGCCTACCTATGGCGCGGGCGGTCCTGAGATAAGGTGTGAGCGGCGGGAGTCTGGTAAGTGTCGTAAACTTGAGTCGGGGTCTTTGATGGGGGTCAGAGGCATAGGTAGGTAGACTGCTGGTATGAGCCGGGGGAGGCGGGAGGGATCTAGGGTTGGCTTTTTGTGACGGGGTGAGATCCTGAGGTTCAAGTCCTTGGTGATTGCCCGGATAAGGTAGCCCAACCTCCTTTCAGATCCTGACAGCCGTTGAGAACACTCTTCGAAATCGATTCACAGCGAGGGTTACTGATGCGGGACTGGCCCCTCCTTACCTTGATGTCAGAGACCTTCGTCAACTTGAGAATGAATCTCTCGCTGAATACTACTCAAGATCCTCCAACATATTGATCAGAGTTGGTTGGACCGCATTGACTTCTCCAGTATAGCCAAGTTGTTGACCATACCGACATCAGGAGGAGCATCCCTTCCACCAACTCTGTTGGAGACTGGGGAGATCATTACCTGAGAGGGGTTCCCTTGTTTTGTATTGATTTTGTACCTAGGTAGATGTTGATGATAAAGGCAGGATGGCTGAGGGGAATGCTAGGTAGTGTCTTTGATGTCTTTTCCGCTTTTCACACGGCGGCTTTGCTGTTTCTTGCTGGGTGTTGAGGGCTTTTTGCAGCGAATTGCCGATTTCCGTGACAGGATCTTCTTTGTGCGGCAGTATGCCTGAGGCAATGGTTGGAGGGCTCTCTATCTTGCCGTTGCCATTAATCATCAATGTTGGCAGGCCGCACAGCAATCTTTGGTGCTTGATCGCTCTGGTCACCTACCTACAGATAGCTAGAGATGTTCTCAACCGTGAAGTCTGGAATATTCGAGCTACATTAACCGTGCAAGTTTAATCTAGATCGAACATTCCTAGATTTAGATGAAGTTCGACTTTCCCCAGGAATACGAGATAGCTCATCTTCCACAATTTTATTACGGCTAGGCAATCATCATCTTGAGGTATGGAAATTTACCGATGTTGGCTTTTTGGTAAGATGACCAAACTTCTCGGTTCTTGTGAACTCTGCTCTCAAATCTGGACCCTGGCAGTCAGCCAAGTGCAACTCAATGCTTTTGGGCCCTCGACTCTGGATAACGGAATGGTGATACGCGCCATGTGGTCTTCGACTGGAAGCTCGTTAATCGAGGTCTTCTAATATCGAAGCACCGTCTGAAACTCGCATTCAAGCCATCGATTCCCTTTCGAATAGAACTATCTCGTACATGTGCCATTTAACTCCCATGCCCAGTCACGGATCGCAGGCCATTGCATCTTCCCGTCAGCCAGACATCTAGAGTTCATGGCTGTGTATCATCTTTGTAATATCTCGTCCAACTGAAGAAACGCTTGAATAGGTATCTTCTTTTCAAGTCTAGGGTCTACTTGGGCATTACAATGATCTGAAGCACCTCATCATTCTGAACTGGACTGTAACTACATCCTATCTACATATCCTGACTAGATAACTCGCAACGCGGTTCCCATGTCTTCTCCTTCTCCAGCAGCACCTTGTTGTGTTCCTTTGTGAAAGCCTGACGTTTGGCATGTTTGCTGCGCTGGAATGCTCGTTCCCATCTCTCGTCCATGCCCAGTACTCAATGCTCATATCCCGAGTCCTCTCCGCCCCGGTCTCCGCGTGGACCTTCCCGTTTCCAATGTCTGTCCTGCTCCGTGTGCTTCCGCCGAGCTCCGTCCCGCTCCATCAGCCGCCGGCTCAGCCACCTCGGACCCGCCTAACATCTGGCAACACCCCCGGAAGCCCTAACCGGCAGCCGAAAGCAAGCCGTAGCCCTCTTCCGGACCCGCAGCCCCGGCGACGTTGCCTATACCTCCGATAATTTCCCCGGCCGCCGAACTTCTCCCTCTTCTCTTTGATCCCACAACCAACAACACTCGCCCGCCGGTCACCACCACCGGCCACCACCGGCCACCACCACAACCACCACCACCAAAGTACGATGAGTGAATCCACTTCCACACCCAGCTCGACCATCGCTGGGACGATTATCTCTTGCTCGCTAACGCGTTTTTCGTCAGATCGAACAATGAGCGCAGCATCACCTGCGTGCGACACCTCCATCCCGGCGGCGGTCTCGCCGGCCGCGTCCGCCGGGTCGTCAGGCTCGGCCTCTTTTGGGGACGAGTCGGGCTTGGTGGGCGTGGCCACGGCCTCTTTTGGGGACGAGTCGGGCTTGGTGGGCGTGGCCACCGCCGTTGCTGTTTCTCGGCCTCCTGCTGCTGTTGCCGTGTCTGTTGGTGGAGGGGACGCGGCGAGGGCGGTGGAGGGAGGGGAGCAGACTTGTCCTGCTGCTGACGAACCCGAGGGGCGACCCGAGGGGGAGGAGGACGCAGACACTTCGGGGTCGTCTTCGGTGGGCTATGCTTCCAAGCATAGTTCCTACCTGACGCCGGGGTGTGACCAGGGGATTGGGAAGGTGATCGCCGACTTGATGGCGGCGGAGGAGGCGAATAAGCGGGAGTGGAGGGAGAAGAGGAGGAGGGAGGAGGGTGAGTTTCTTTTTTTTTCTCTGTTTCCTTTCGACTTTTGTTTTACGCTCGTGGGTTTGTCCCGAGTTTTCTACGTTTCTTTCACGAGTCAGTTTGGCTTCAGCTTTTGTGGCTTCGACCTCGGCCAGTCGCCGAGAGTAGGTATGGAAGAACACACACCTTTCATCTCATGTTCGAGTTGTTCGTGTCGGCTTTGACTTGAGGGACTTGGAGCATGGCTGGCTTGGACGCGGTTCAAGTTCGGTTGATTGCTTGGTTGCTCCAACGTCATGTTGCTCTTGACAGCATTTCCCCTTTTTCTTTCTTCTTTACTGCCGACAACAAAGGCCAATGGTCAGCTTGATTCTAATTCAAGTTGATTGCCTGCTTGGATGGAGTTGTTGTTGCTTACCTGGAGGATCCTCTTCTGTTGAGCTTCTTCCCCTGCCCCAGTGTTGAGCTTCTTTTCCTTGCCTCGGTGTTGAGCTTCTTTCCTTTGCCCTTGAGCTGGGTTGTCATTCCCAAGTGGCAGGATTCCCTGTGGGGCAAGAGAGCCGTTCGACTGAGGCAGGAGTTATGTCAAGTTGACTCGTGGAGAATCTTGTTCATGGTGGTCATCGTTGTCGTTCCAGACATCAGTTGCAGATCAATGTACTAACTATCGCTCGCACAGAGGAGAGACGGGCGGCTGCTGCTGCGGCTGTTGCTGGGGTGGGTGCTTGGGAGGATGAGCTGGTGGGTAAACAACATCAACACCTAGCAGTCGAGTGCAGCTCTTAGGACTTAGGGTAGGGCGGTCACTGACAGAACAATAGGCGGCAGGGAGCGCGGGGGTGGGCCCGGTGGCCTTAAAAGGTAGCTTTTTTTCTGCTCGTGGGAGAACTCTCTCTCCTTCACAAACCAGCAACGACAACGCGTAAGTCGCCCGCCCGCCAGCAATCTTCCACGCCTTCGATCCGTTCTTTTTGCTAACATCACCAGTAACAACATGGAAGGACAAGAGAACCGTCGTCAACTTGTTGGCAAAATCGAGGCCGCCACCTCCAAGCGTGGTAAGTTGACTTCTTTTCGATATCACGACCCCATCTTCGCTCGCCAGCGGTAGTTCCTCTGCGTGCTTGCCCTCCAAACCCTGGTCAAGCTCTGCTATTGTGGAGCTTGGGCCACCTGCGAGCTCGAGTGAGTTTGAGGAGACCCAAGTGATTTTCTCGCGGGGCCCTTGACTGTTTTCCTTTTTTCTCATCATCAACAAACAACATGGACGACCGCTTCGAACAGAACGTCACCAGCGGCATCCTTTCGCTTGCCGCTGGTGACGGTGCCATCAAAAGTCGCCGTCCTGCGCCCATCGACGTCCAAGCCGCTCAGGCTGATGTTTCTTCCTGGGGTTCCCAACGCCCAGTCGCGGTTCACAACCCGACTGAGGCCGCGGAGAGAGATGAGAGAGGTCATTTTCCCCTTCCCCAATCTGCTATTTTTTTCCATTGAGCTGCGACTTTTTCATCCATTGTTTACTTTTTTACTCACTCCATCCCTTTCTGTTTTCTTTCCCTCTTCACTCATCAGCAACACATCGACCAGTCTGCTAACATGATGGGATCAACAGGCAACAACGAGATGTCCCAGACATCCGCGGTGGAGGGCTTCGGCCGAGTCGGTGGCCCTGGGGGGCGCTCTGGTGGCTATGCCGCCTCGTCTGTTTACTCAGGCGACCTCGTTCGCGGGGAGGGTCAACCCTGGGGACCCACCACTGATGATGACGCAGATCCCTTCACTGCGTCATACACCAACGAGGGGGAGGAGCGATCCTCCTCCGAAATCCAGCCTCTGCGGGTTGGACGGTCCGCCGTTCAACTTGGCAAGCTGCCGGCTGCTCGCGCAGCGGAGCGTTTCTCAACGCTCCAAAACTTCTCGTACCCGGCGGGGTCTCCTCGCCACCAGAGCATCATTCGGGATTTCACCGAATGGACGCAACGATACGGCGAGGAGGAGGGGGCGGAAGCGACTCGGGGGGGCCAGCGTCAGGCCACAGGCGCTGAGCCTTCCGCCGACCTCGAGGAGGAGGGGCACCGGCAGACTCTTTACGAGTCTGTTTGGTACCACTCCGACTCGAGCGAGGCTCGCTCCGACCCCTTCAACCTGGAGGTTCACGCCTCGGTTGACCCCACTCCCGCGAGGGAGTCACCGGTCGAGCACTACGCGCCGGTGGAAGCCAAGGCTGGCCCTTCCGCTCCCCAGCGGATCGGCACGAAGAATCTCTTCGGCGAGGGGGGTTGGCTCGCCGACACCAGCTCGTCTGCCCAGCAGACACCGGCCCAGAAGAAGCTCACCAAGGCCACGACCCCCAAGGCCAAGTCGCACTTCTTCGGCCGCATGATCGACAGAGCCCGAGGACGCACCCACCGGTCCTCGATGTCCCAGCAGCAAGAACTGACCTCGCCGCTCCAAGGCCAGTCAAATAACAGCCGACTGGTCATATCTCTCACCCCACGCGAGCAGTCTCTCATCTACTGCGAGCTCGACTACGTCATCGCGGCGGCGCTCAACGACTACATCGTCTCCCAGCTCAACTGTGGCCGCGTTGACCTCACCATCATGAAGAAGATTTCCGACGACTGGGCCAAGAGAGGACTTGCCAAAGTCACAGGCTTCCGCTACGACATCGAGACACAGCTCTCCATCCTCCGCGCCCACATCGAAGTTTTCAAGTTTTACGGTAACCAAGCCACCACTCTCCCAGCCATGTTCGGCGTCATCGATTCGATGAAGAACAGCGCCCGCGAGATGCGCGTCCGCACCTACTGCCTGCCCGATGTTGTGATTGCCAAGTGGATGTAGGACATCACTTCGCTCTTCCACTTCATTTCAGCAGAGCCCGACATGTTCGCCACACTGCAGTATGCCAAGAATTTCTACGAGGGATGCCGCGCCCGCGAGGTCAAGAAGGCCCAAGACGAGCAAGATCGACTTGAACGCATGCAGTAAAACAGCTTGAACCGCATTTCCCGAGTCATCCGGATTGCCCATTCTTCGATTTCCAAGAGGCCCTATCTATCGAAGTCACTTTCAATGTCTGTCTGCATCATATCGAGGCCTATTCGAACCATTTCGACGCCTATCTGCATTATCTTGAGGCCAGTTCGACTTTTTTCGACGCCTATTTCAGTTATTTCGAGGCCTATTTGAAGTTTTTCAACGCCTATCCAGTTTCGTTCGACGCCTATTCAGCTTCGTTTGACGTTTATCAAGTTTCGTTGGAGGCCTATTTGAGTTTTATCAAGGCATATTTGCATCAGGGAAAGGTGTTCTTGCATCAGGGAAAGGCCTATATGGCATGGATGGGATGGTATGGGATGGAGTTGGAGGATGCATGGATTGGAGTGAGAGGATACATGGAATGGAGTTGGTGGATGAAAGGATTTGCTTTTGAAAGGCGTTGGCCGGATTTCTTTGCCCTGTTTGATACCCTGTACACACATCAATTGAGATGGAAGATTGCGTTTTAAGAGATTACTTGGTGCCTATTGTGATGTGATTGTTGTGTCTCGGTTGAATGTGTGAATGCCTTCACCCCATTATTTGACTGCCCAACCTCGTGTTACCAACATCTCAGCCATGCCATACCCGCTCCTGCAATTTCTATTAATATCTCTTCTCAATCTCATATCAAAATGGTGTGTTACACTCTCACGTGACAACAGGTATTCTCAAATTGATATTGGGCGGCGGCGTTGATCGCCCGGTTTCTAAAGCAGGTTTCTCGGTGTGACATCATAGGCTACAACGTCCCCATCGCCAAACGACCTCAGCCAAGAAGCAAATTCATTTTCATAACCACAACGTCAGCACCCCGAATAATTTCCGCGTCGCAAATCAGGGATTTTCACTGACTTTACGCGACCCTTATTTCAAGTCCGTTGTCCCTTAGTCCCTGCACCAGTAACCGTTGAGCTGATCATCCCCTAGCCTGCCAGACGTCGACTCATCCTCCCCACAGCTTTGATTTTCACCACATCGGCAAACTTCAAAACAGAAAGAAGAGATGCCTCGCTCTTACCGTTCTGACTCCTCTCCCGAGAGGGATAGAGATGACCATCACCGCCCATCCCGGCACCGTTCCGTCACTCCCGGTCCCAACACTCGTGGCCCTCACCGTCCAAGAGAATACTCCCCTTCCCCCCGCAGCGGCCACGCAGACGATTACTACGCCTCCGGCGCACTCCAAGAACGGCACCCGCACTTCGAATACGAAGAGCACACCCCCTTCTACCGCCCCGACCACCGCGATCGCCACACCTTGCAAATCCCCCGCGACGACCGCCGTCGCCCAAGAACAGACCGCACCTCCACCTCCGACTCCTTCACAACCGGCACAACCTACACAGGCGACACAACAGTAATCCCTCGATCCCGCTCCCGCGGCCCCCGTTCCCGCTCATCCTCCACCTCTAGCTCATCCTCGTCCTCGACGGACATCCACCACAAAAAGCGCGGTCCCATCCGACAAGCGAAGAAATCGCTCCAGGAAACCTTCACCCCGTCCACCTCCGGTCTTGGTGTTGGAGTGCTAGGTGCTATTGTCGGCGGACTTGCAGCGAGGGAGGCAGTGGAGCATTTACCCCCTCGATCACGGTCCAAGAGCAGATCGGGAAGTCACAGTAAGGGAAAACACGACAAAGTTGCGGTGTTGGGGACAGTTTTGGGCGCGGCGATTGGTGGGCTGGGAGCGAATGCGATTGAGAGACATATTGAACGGAAGAAGGGGATTGAGGAGTCCTGGGGTAAGAGGGAGACTGATCTAGCGCGACTGGAGGATCGGGTGAGGGAGGCGGAGGGGGGGAGGGATAGGGAGTTTGAGAGGCATAAGGGGGATAGGGGGTATGATGATCACGAGAGGGGGAGGAGGTACTAGAGAGATGGGGTGGTTATGATGATATGACGTGATGATGAATTGGTTTTATTTTCTTCAACAGCGTTGGTTTAAGTCTTAAAATAGGGAAGACAAGTGCCTAATGGAAATTTGCTGCTAATTTTGGGATGTCACCAACCGCTTCCTTATGGCCTCTGGATTGCTCTCAAACCCGAAGCCAGCTTGCCCACATCCATCTCGAAACTCTCATCCAGGCGCGCTAGTGTAAGACGATTTTCTGGTACTCCTCTTCCTTCAGCTTCTTATCATGATCACCACCCATAAAACCATGGAAATAGCCGTTTCCAACGACGAGATACTGTGGAAGCCCATCTGTAGCCCTATCTCCCACCTTGACATACTTTTTGGATCCAGGTTCGTGAAGAGGACGGAGGATGAAGGGTGCTGGGCAACCTGGGATGATGTGGATTTCGTCTCCCTCCAGTGCATTCTTGGGACACAAACCAAAGGGTTTGCTGTCGTCGTTGGTGAGGAAAAGGCGGCGCTCCCATAAGCAAGCCAGAAGGCGATAGACTAGCTTCGGCTGCATGTAAACGACCAGATCATGCAACTCCGATGGCTCAACTCCAGCTGCCCTACTGCTAGGAAGTTGCTGCTCGGGAGCTGCCTGCCCTCCCTGAGACATTTGAGTAGAGCGGTCGAGTTTCAGGTTACAGATAACTTCCAAGGCGAGCCACAAGGCACGCAACTTCTCGAAATCCGATTTTTCTTTTCCCACAGGGTCAATGGTCGGCCTCCTGTAAGAGAGACGGACTCCATCATTATCGGCCGAGTCGTTGATCATTGTTCTCCAAAAGGCATTTTTCCTGCCATTCAACTGAGCGTGATCCACCCAGTCCCATTTATCACCAATCTCAGCCATCTCCATCCATGAAAGGAGAATCGACGGCACGCGGGACCGCTGGTCTTCATCTACCAACACTGCCCCAAGTTTCCCGATTGCCGCCACACGGCGAGACTTGGTGGTGAGAAGGCAGTTCTTGCTCATTGTCAAGCCCTCGAGGAACCTTTTTCTCATCTCGCCAAGGTCAGCATTCTCACAGAAGGAAGCGTACATGCTCAATCTGCGGCGCTCCATAAGCGCCCACCGTTCTGGGAATGTGCAGAAGCAAGCATCCGAGACCCACGTCGGGACGTGAGATGTCACATGGGGGTTTTGTGTGCGGAATAGTCGCTCGCCGAGAAGGAGTTCCACCCCGTCATCTTCGTACCGAAGGCAGCCAAAGACGGCTTGACTGAGGGCCGTTCGGACAGAGGAAGTGTAGCTAGGCTCAAAAATGAGTTTGCTCGTCACCTCGTCGGTCCTCGGGTCGGTCACTTGCACCGTGGTTGTTGCGATGCCGAAGAAGCCATAGAAAGAGTCGCGTTTCCAAGAAACTTCAGATCCACAAAGCCGCCGTCGCAGCTCGGTAAAACTGGTCGGGGTGCCCTCCACACGCTGTTGGCGGATAAACACCATGGACCCAATCCGCTCTTCAATCGTCACAATCGTCTCGAAGCCCAATCCACTCAAACCCAACCTGTGGCCCTTGCAGCAGTCCATCATCGAGTGACGAGCCAACCCCTCGACTGCATTCTTCAACGTCAGATAACAAAGTTCCTTGTCGTCGACCAGCAGCTGGATTTCGGGCGGTAGAGCTAGCTCTTGAATCACCCATGTCCTCCTCCACCATTCCAGTTTGAAGAGCTCTTTGACGGCTTCAAAGTGAGATGTGTGAGTCTCGGCGACATTTGTCCGCTTTCCCAGAGCGACTGAGAAGCGCCCGATGTCTGTCAAGTGCTTATCTTGTCCTCCGTTTTGCTCCGCGGCGCAAGTGGCGAGCAGGTTGAGCAAGTCAAGAGCGTCAGTCGTCTTGACGTTCTCGGGTAGATTACCGAGCCTGACTCACTATTTGTTAGTGACTTGGATGTTACTTTGAGGTGTATCGCAAAGTGCAAGGAGATGTAAGTTTTTCGTAACATCGAACATGGGAACCAAACGAGTTGAACGCAGGTCAACTTACCATATCAGACATTTCCTGCAGCGTCTGTAGAGATCTCTGACCCCTCCCAACTGCTTCTCTTTCTCCACGTCGTCCTCCTGATTGATGCATATTGCATCGACCCAGAGCGTGACGGCCCTCTGTCTCGTGGCGAGCTGAAGCTCGGTTCAGGGCCAGCCACAGATTCTTCCTGATCTTGAAGTCTGCATTGCCGTTGACGGTGATGGTCCGCTCCTCCCTGTCACCCCAGGCGTAGGAAAGAGTGTCGTAGTGTCCGTGGATGTCACCAAGTCTGAAGACTTCGACTTTGCAAGCGATGGTGGCATTTTTACTTGGGTCGTTTTCTCCACTCTGCCCTTGTCGAACTCTAGGAAAAAGAGTCAAAAGCCGCACCTCCCCGGGGTTGAGTTCGGAATAGGTGAACTTGTCACCGGTTTTCTGGTAGTCGGTCCGCAAGGGCTTGGGTGGTGGGGAGTCTATGGCAGGCATCGTGTCGAGTTGTCGATGCAGTTGTTGTCAATATGTAAATGTGAGGTGACTCAAGTGAAATGATCGTGGTAGAAGAACTGGTCACTTGAAGGAGGACTATTGGAAGAATTCATTCATGAAAGGATAGAAACCTGGGTCTTTTAACAAAAGAATCAGGGTCCTCGAAGTGCTCACGCGTTCAACTGAATTTCAGGCTTAACGACGACCAAGGTAGCAAGGGGTGGCCTTGCATCTAGGCCCAGCTACTTTGACCCCCTAGTTGCCAACCAATTTCTTTGCCAAATGTTCAACCGCACGGAGTTGTCTGAGTTGCTGGACGACATCGAGTTACATCGACAGACGTGGACACCAAGAAAGTATCGGGATGAGAAGAGCATGGAAACGCATGGACTTTGCCCATCCATCTGTTGGGACCCAAGAGTGAGATACTTGAAGATGCTGAGCCAATCAGTCAAATCATGAAATTGCCAGACAGCGGACTATTCGTCGCGTTCAGAGAGCCAGGCGTGCAGAGTTTCCGTGATTCCAAGATTTTCATCGAATATCTACCACCCCAACGAGCCCTGGTGGCTACGTGTTTGAAATGCCCAAAGACCGAGTCTATGTACTGCTGGCAATAGCTCCACTCTTTGGGCTTCAATGCCGGTAACAAATCTGGATTGGAACTCTAGTGACTGGATACTGACATCATTGAAGCCAAAGAAGAAGCACGAGGAAAACTGTATGGCTCTGATTTCGAGGCTGGAAAAGTGGTGCTTTGGGCCTCGATCAGAGTGCTTGGCAGACTGTTGGGGGTGTTAGAGGGGCTCGTTAGGTCTTCATCGCACACATCTTGCGGACGTGAGAAAGGAGGGACCACGATCTCGGATGTACATTGCCTGTGGTGGGGTTTTGTGGTCGACAGGAACAATGCTAGAGCCATCTTTGCTCGTTACATGACTTCTGAAGCTTCACAGGAGAGGAGAGCCAGGTGTTGACTAGACCTTGAGAAGAAAGCGGATGAAGTTGGGGTGATGGGGTTCCTATGAGGAAGATACTAAGGAGCAAGGTGAGAGCCCTACTATGTTTGATTACTACATCAATTATTTCTGTTCGACAGTTTTCCTGGACCCTGATTTCTGGGTGTTAGAGGTTGTCGAAATAGTTGGCAGATGGAGTAACCACAATCGCTGTTACTTTTGTTGTTGTTGGCTTAGAAATATTGATTCGGTCATGAGGATTCTCATACAGACCAGGGATAGTTTACACCAAGAGACTTTGTCGAGCTGATGGGTAAGGTGATATGATTATCCAAGCCTTGTGAGATAGACTGTCGAGACCAGAGGGTAACTTCGATCGAAACGTAAGCCGTTACACACCCCACCCGATGTCTTGGCCCGTTGGCGGATTGCGGGGAAGGTCACGTGGCGGTTACACCCCACAGCAGGGGTGCATGAATGGGCCGACGCTATGCGACGTCACTTGCAACGGCTGGTGGGCTGAGCTCCAGCTTCTCTCTTCCAGATGCCTTGACAGTTTCGAATTTGATGCATTGAGCTTCTATTTCCTTTCTCTGCTGGTTTTTGTAATTCAAGATATCCAAAATGTCGAGACTCGCGGCCCTCCCCCGACGACTGGCCCTCCTCCACCCCTTGAGGAGGACGACATGCGCCGCCAGGAGCTACTCCACAGCTTCCGAACAGCGCCTCGACAACCGCGTCAAGATCGTCGAAGTAGGGCCGCGCGATGGCCTCCAAAACGAAAAGAACATCGTGCCTTTGGTGACAAAGATCGAGCTGATTGAGAGGCTGGCCAAGACGGGGCTCGAAACGATTGAGGCCGGGTCGTTTGTTGCTCCGAAATGGGTGCCACAGGTATGACCTTCTGGCAATACCTCACCATCACAAATGCTGACAATGTCTTGAATGACAGATGGCCAACTCCTCCGAAATACTCTCGCACATACTCGCTACTCCTCCAACGTCGCCTCATCCTCTAACGTACTCCTTCCTCGCCCCCAATATGAAGGGGCTTTCAAACGCCTTCTCCATCCTCAACCAAAACCCCGGTACCTTCTCCACTGAGACCAATCCTTTACCATCAAAGCCCTCCCTCGAAATCGCGGTATTCGCCTCGGCGACAGAAACCTTCTCACAGAAGAACCTCAATGCCTCCATTGCTGCCTCGCTCGAAGGCTTCCGGGCCGTCATCTCCGCCGCGAAAGAAACTCCCTACAACCTCCGCGTCAGGGGTTACATCTCCGTTGTGTTGGGCTGCCCATTCGAGGGGTACGACGTCTCTCCCCACCGCGTCGCCGAGATCGCTACCGAGTTGCTAGAGATGGGTGTTGACGAAATTGCGCTGGGCGACACCACTGGAATGGGCACAGCTCCAAGGACGAAGGACTTGTTGAACTGCCTGAGGTCGGCAGGGATCAGAAACGAAGATGTGGCTATGCACTTCCATGACACGTATGGACAGGCCTTGGTGAACACAGCTGTCGCGTTGGAGCACGGCATCAGGACGTTTGATGCTAGTGTTAGTGGGTTGGGCGGGTGCCCGTATTCTCCCGGAGCTACTGGGAATGTAGCGACGGAGGATGTGGTGTACTTTATGGAGAGCTTGGGGATGGATACGGGGGTTAATTTGGACGGGGTAGCTGATGTCGGTGATTGGATCTCTAAGGAGCTGGGCAGAGGGAATGGGAGTACCGTTGGGAGGGCAGTGCTGGGACAACGAAAGAGGAAGCAAGAATAATCGTGATGCTGCGGGAAGGGAGGCTGTACATACATGCATATAGGGCTTATGAAGAAATGAACTGTTTCGCTGTCAAAACTGCTTTTTTATTTTTACTTTTTGGATGGGTTAGTCTTCCTTTGCAAACGTGTTTGCTACAATGAAGGGGAAGGCGGCTGTGGCTTCCATGTAAACCTGTCGCGATGTTAGGACTGTCTGTATGAGCCAAGAGGAAAGGAAGACTCACCTTGACCGCGTCGGCCCCAATCTTGATCTTGCCCCAGCTAACAGCCTCGTCCGGCCTGGCACCCGCATCACTCCCGTCGAACTCTTGCGCAGTGTTGATGTACACCGCTGACTCAGCCCCGTTCCTCATCAAGCACGCATTCGCGATGTGATGCTTCACAATCCCACCTCCCAAAATAATCATGCCCGCCCTCTTGGCCCTCACCGCAATGGTGTTGATCTTTCTGATATCCTCCACAATATCCACCCTCAGCTGCTTCGGCGACGCCTTGAACGTGTGGAAATACAACATATCCCCCAAACTCCCATCCGTCAACGCGGGGCAGAAAACGGGAATATCGTTCTTGTAAGCCCAGTAATACACGCTCCTCTCATCGTTAATCTCCTTGCCCAACCGGTGGATGATTTTAGAGGGTGTCCAGTTGATCTCGTCGTCTGTGCCTTTTGACGCCTCTTGTTCCTCGAGCATCTTGTCCAAGATGGGGACGACCCAGTCCTCGAAGAGGCAGTAGTTCTTGTTGGGAACGACGAGGTTGCCGATGCGGTTGAGGCCTTGCTGGCGGAGGGAGGAGCCGGCTGCGGAGAAGGAGGAGAGGTAGGTGTCGCCGAGGCACTTGATGAAGTCCTCCTCGACGCCGCCGGCGGTGGTGACGATGGCGGAGATGTGGGAGTGCTGGGCGAGGTAGCGGAGGGTGCCGCGGAGGCCAGAGGAGATGAGGTTGGAGGTGTAGCCGAGGAAGATGGTGGTTTTGGCGGAGGGGTCTGAGGGGTCTTTCCAGGATCGCTGGGGGGGGAATGTTAGAGACTGGATATGCAGGGGGGGGGGATAGGGGGAGGTACCATGTCGTTGATTATCCGGACGGCTTCACACATGGAGGAGGCTTGGAAGCCCATGTTCTTCATCCCCTGGAAGAGGTCGTCGACGGTGATGGGCCGGCCTTTGAACTTGTTGAAGTCGAGCTCTTCTACTTTTTGGGCGTCCTCGGGCATATCGACGGATTGGACGAGGACGGCCTCGGTGGCGGCACTGGGTGGGAGGTTGTTGTCCATTTTCGGCTTCTTTTCAGGGTCCTGTTTGGGACTCTGATATCTGATGATGGCGGGGTCAAGACCTAGGTGAAAAACTCAAAATATGTACAGTTGGTGAGACTAGTGTGATAGCGTCGGTAGATAGCTTAAAATCAGACAGTAAGATGCTGTTTTATGGAAAAGGCTTTTGAGGCTTGAACCTTCAGACGAACTGTGAGTCTGAGAGAGGGTGAGGTCTTGGCAACAGTTACACATGCTGGCCCCACTCATGTTGCCCACTCCCAGCTCCATCCCTCCTACAACGCCGAGAAAGGCCGAGCCATTTGATTCCATCGCCAGAATCACTCTCGGCGATCCCATTTTCATCAATGGCCATCGCATGATGGCTTCAGTGAGTCTCTCCAGCCAAAATCAGACTGACGGATTCGGCGCACTAACATTTAAATCTCTTCTGGTTCTTTTACCCGACACCAATGGCATGCGTGAAACAAGCGCAGATGCCGGGACGGCGCATGGCAGGGGCCTGTCCCGGATGGGGCTAGCGTGCGGCGACGCACACCCCCCTCCCCACAGGCTCCCACAGGGCGACACAAGGGCCAAGAGCACAGGGAAACGCACAGGGAGGCCCCAAGCAGGGGAATGCCATTGGTCCAGGGTGGTCCGTGAGCCCAGTCTCGCTCTCCCGTGTGGCCCGGCGGAGAGGGCAGCAATTCGAGATCAGATCCACCTGACCGTCGTCCAATCTTCATCATTCTTCATCGACATCTTCACCCCCCAACACTCCAGTTCCTCATCCAAAAAGCGCGTCGCCGACATCGACGAGGTCACCAGCCCTGACCGCCGAGACACATATCCCGCCGACTAAGCTCCAAAAGCCCACGTTATGAGCATAAAATAAAATCAACAACAACCCACCGCATTGAGTTTCCTGGTGCAGCCACTTCCACTTCCACATCTTCTGCCACTTGCGCCTCTTCAACAGCTTCAACCTCGCCACCAACGGTCGAACCAGACGTTGGAAGCGCCTTCATTCGATAGACTGCTCCAGAAGACGTTGTTTCAAGGTACGAAGAAGCCGTCGGGTGAGGCTCTATCTGCGAAGCTCAAAGTTTGTGCCTTCGACCACAACAGCCGACGCCCAGCAGCACTCAACAACCTTGGCAAGCATCACAAACCCTACCCTGACATGCGCCTTGCCGGAAAGCTGGGAAAGTAATAAAAGGGGCGTTCCCTCCGAGTTAACATGTAAGTTTCCCTTTTTCTTTTATGTTCTCTTTGCCGCTTTCTGTCGGAAGAACGAAGAACGACTGTCACCATCCGCCCTCGCCCACAACCCCAGACCAGATGGGCCGAACATACTGTCAGCGATGCCCACCTACCATGACGATGACGGCTATTACGCTGATGATCACCTTTATTGCCGATATACCTATAGCCTAGTGTATTGGTGCGACGTATGCTATCGCCGTCATCTGGGGTTGTGGGAGAGGGAGGACTACGATTACTATGCCAACCTGCGGCGTGATACACGTCCTACACAGGAGCCAGGTTATCCAACTAACTTTTACGACAACAGGACGAGGTACCCGGGCCCGTACCACAATGAGCGTCGCTCTCGTTCGCCCCGAGATAGGTCTCCGTATGGTGGCGACCGCGACCGTGGTCCCCCCCAGCCGTACCCCGATAATGACCGCAGACGTCCTATTGATGCGCGAGGAAACCCCTCCGGCTTCCCTTCGGGCCGCGACGGGTTTCGTAACGAGCCGCCGCGTGGGCCCAAGGCGCTACTGGACCCTCCAAATGGTCCACGTGGCGGGTTTTCCGGCGATTTTCGCGGCAGAGGCGGCCGAGGTGTAGGGCGTGGACGGCCTTGGAGAGATGATGGCAGAGATACCGGGCGTGACGATCATCGCGATCGCCCCCACTATCGAGAAGACCGCAGCCGCGAACGAGAACACCCTAGAGATCGGGAGTGGCCGCCGCGAGACCAACGAGAAAACAACTTTTTTCGAGGCCGACGATCACCTCCGCCTATGAGGGGCCGATCGCCCCCAGGCCGAGATTTTATGAGAGACAGAGATGTGCCGTTGAACGTAGATGCAGACCGCGCGAGAAGAGGATCGAGGGATGGCCCGTTGTCGGCTGGGTCATCGAATTCAGATCAACCTTTCGGGGGTCCTTTTAGAGGAGGTCCATATCGCGGTGGACGCGGAGGAGGAAGAGGGCGTGGTGGGGGTGATTGGGGGGACCGTGGTGGTGGGAGAGGTAGGGGATATTACGAAAGCGATCGTCCTGACCATCGATTCCCTCGCAGCCATTCCCAGGATGGCCGCTATGGACGGGAACCAGATATTCGAGATCACCGAGAACCTAGGTACCAGGAGTCTGTTAGGGATATTCGAGATGATCGCGTCATGGGACCTAGAGACAGGGAGCACGACCTCATTCGACCCAAACCAATCGACCGCGTGTCTAACGATCCGCCCTCAGCGAAGGACGTGTCGCCTCCTCCCCTTGCTCCTTCGGCCCCTGCTTTCGGGACCGTTCCCAGCCGTCCACCGGCCACAACAGATATTCAATCAATAACAGGGAAACCGCCTCCAACCGGACCTAGAGCGTTAGCGGTGGAAGACAGGCCGCCCTCTGCTGGTCAAGTTGTGAGCAACGACAGAGCTCCTCCCACCGGCCCTTCAAAAATTCATGGCGAAGCTAGTCCCACCATTCCATCTGGGCCCAGGGCCCACCGCGATGCCAAGCAGCCGCAGAGGTCCAGTAAACAGTGGATCAATCCTGCATACAGCGCCAAGAAGCCCCAGGAATCCCCAAAGTCGGCGAGGTCCATGAGCGTTGCCTCGCAGCACCCAAGACCTTTTGGTGGATTTCGCCCTGAGTCGTCTCATACTGATTTCCATAGCGAGTATGACAGACGTCCCCGTAGTCCGGACGCGAAATCCGACTCGCATACGGAGCATTACCGGGGTTTTCGTGGGACGGGCCCGAATGATATTGCGATATCGTATCAGAGAGGATCGCATTCAGCAAGGGCGTCACTGGACCGTGACATGAGAATGAGTCTGGATGATGGCGATCTAAAGATGAGTGGAGCTGAGCCGGCGGTAGAGCGTGCTCAAACAGAACAGCAACCAGACCGTGCCAAAGAACACAACCCGAGCCCTGCGATATCGAAGGCCGCCGAGGACAAGACAGCAAATACAGAGCAGTCAGCAGCCCCCCAGATCCCGAAAAAAGAGCAACGACCCGCTGCCTTTGATCTCCCACATTCGAATATCGAGTTGCCAGATAAGCAGGTGCCAGCTTCTATCGACGAGACTGAGGGATCGGACGAGGATGACGAAGATCTTAATGACTTCTTTTCGCTTGAGGTATCCAAGGCCGAGACCGAACTCAAGAAGCTGCAGGACATGCTGGAATGCGCGCCTATCCAGATTGCTGTGCGGTATACTAATGTGGAAAATGATGCTATGATCAAGGTGGTGGACAGCCCAGTTACCCTTGAGAGCGTGGTGAAACCTATTCCCGACGGCTTCACGTTCCCTCCCACCATACACCAAAAAGCTGATCGAGCGGAGAAAGAAGCGCCCTTGCCACAACCCCAGGAGCAAGATCAGGAAATGACGGACGTCGTTGGTGAAGCGCCAGTAAGCCCTCCAGCTGAGAAGACGGATGAGTTAGCCGGGCAACAAATACATGAGCCCCAACCTAAGGTGGAGGACATGGATGTTGAGAGTTCGGCCCTTCCGTCCGTACCTGCGATTCAGGATGCTAGTCGACATGACGAAGATGTCGATATGGACGATGCTTCCGAGGTGCATGAGACGGTGGAACCCTCGCACCCCCCAGTATCGGTCAATGGCGAGTTGGGCCAAAATAATATCCACGGTCCGTTTATGCAGGCTGGTCCAAACAGGAATACCCCGTCGCACCCAGATGACGACAGCGAGGATAGGACAGAAGACGACGGGAGTATTTACGGTAGTGTCGAGAATATCCGTGAGTTTTCGGCCACACCGCCCACAGAGGACCTCCCCATCTTTCACGTCAAACCTTGGGAACAGACCCGACGAGCATTCCGAACGGAGGAGAACTCTCCTGAATTTGGAAACTTTGTTCTTGGCCATATTCAACAGGAGACAGCAACTGCTGAAACCGGACAGGCCGAGTCACGACAAGAATATGCGGAAGCTTACTTGGCTTACCTCAACTTTACCCAGTCGAATGACCCAGTCGCAGTCAAGAGCAGAGCATATTTCTCGAACGAGGTTCCAGTCAAGGAGGGCAAGGGTGAGAAGCCAGAGGCCAAACCCGAAGGCAGGGGCACCAGAGGGCGGTTTGCGACAGAATATGATCTGAAGAAAGCCATGGAACAGTCGGAGCGCGAATTTGCCGAGAAGCAAGAGCGGGAAGAGAGAATCCAGAAGGACAAGTACCGCACCGACAAGGAGGCGGAAATCCCCGACATGCTGTGGACGACCACAGAAAGGGAGCAGGCCTCATTTTATGATACTGCAGGCAAGCTGCCTTTGGAGAAACTGGTCGCCACCTGGGACGTGGTTCCTTGGCGTGTCAACTTCAAGGAAGAAGAGGCTGAGAAGTTTGAGAAGGCCTACCTCGAGTTCCCCAAGCAGTGGGGCAAGATTGCAAAGGAACTCCCCGGCCGCAATACTGGAACCTGCATTCAGTACTACTACTCTATGAAACAGGAGCTGGCACTCAAGGAGAAGCTTAAGAAACAGCCCAAGAAGCGCAAGAAGGGTGGACGTGCGAAGCAGCGGTCCAGTGCTTTGGTGTCGGAGTTGGGCAATGGCGAGCAAGAAGCCGAAGACCCCGGTCAGGAAACGGGCGAAAACGGTGAGCGCCGCCGCCCTCCACGCCGTGCTGCTGCTCCCAACTTTGGCGGCAACGAGGCCACACCGAATGCCGATTCCGACGGTGCAACACCGGCTGCCACCCCGGGCCGGCGGAGAGGTGCCACGATGACCGAAGGCGCCAAGAATGATAGCGGCGCCGAGAAGACGGAGGGCAAGAGACCCCGGGGCAGGAAGCAGAACAAGGACAAGTCGGACAAGGAAGCCAAAGGAGCCAAACCCGCAACACAAACTCCGGTGCCTCTTCCGCTCCCTGTTCCCGCCAAGGGCGGTAGATCACGGGCCAACTCGAGGGCTCAGGGCCCTGAGTGGGCATCGCTCCAGACCCCTGTCGACATTGCTGCCCGCCCACCGCCGGGACCCTTTGATGTGCCTCCCGGGGGCATGCAGCCGCCCTTGGCACCCGTTCCGCAGCCGCCGATGTCGAGTCCCGAGAGGGCAATGGGCCCGATGCAGTCCAGCATCTCGGATCTCATGGCTCCGCCGTCTCTCCGGCCAGAGCCGCCGCTTCCCCAGACATCGGTGCCCACATTTGAGATCTCTCAACCATACGGACCGGATCGCACTCGTACCCCACAGCAAGCGTCCAGCTACTGGAGCGTTTCAGAGTCAAACGACTTCCCCGGTCTGCTGCGGGCTTTTGGCACCGACTGGAACGCCATTGCTGCCCATATGCAAACTAAGACACCCACCATGGTAAGTCCACTTCTCTTCCCCTCTTCTCTTCTCTATGCTAACCAATCTCTCAACTGCAGGTCAAGAACTTCTACATGCGGCAAACCAAGGAAGGTGGCAGCAGGAAGGAGGCCAACTCGGACTGGGAAGCGATTGCCAGTGAAGCCGATGGCAAGCTTCATCGGGGAGAGAAGCGGCCTGCTCCGCCGACACCCACCCAAGGGCCCCGGAAGAGATACGATGTGCCGTCGGGACACCGGCCCCTGGCTGCTGCCGAGCCGGAGGAGCACACGCCCACTAAGATTGAGCCGATGCCCGCGGGCAACCACTTTTCGCGCTTCCAGGTGCCAATTGCACAGGCCGCTCCCGTGTCACATCCGCTTGCTCAACCGACCCAGCCTGTCATGTCAGCACCGATGACCTCGTCGTCGGCCGTACAACAGCAAGCCCCACCAAACGGTCCAGTTGTCACACAGGCCATGTCACCGCATATCCATCCTCTCCGACCACCGGCACAGCCCTTTACCTTCCAACAACAGGAGAGAGAGCTGGAGCCGACGCCGCCACTAGGACTGTCTCAGCACCCACACCCACACCCACACCCACACCCGCCGCAGTCCCAATCGCAGCAGCAACAGCAGCAGCAGTCTCAGATGCCCCGGCAGACCCCACAGCCTGTGCCCATTTCCCAGAAGCCCCCGGTGTCTGCCGCCTCTATTGCAGCGGTAACAGACGCCGCTGTGCCTCCACCGGCAGGCTGGGCCTCTTCAGGTCCCTTCTCCCTGCTGGGTCAGGTCAAGGATGGCCGCGACGTCCGTCATGCTGTTGAGAGGGAACGTCAACAGATGGGGCTCGGTCAACGCGAGCCGCCACGACAAGCAGAGCGGGCGCCGCCGTTGCGCATGAAGCAGGATCCCGACCAACCTCCCCACACCCCAGAGGCTTACCCGGCATACCAGCCGCCGCGCACTGCTCCACCGCGCAGTGAACCGATCCCTCTGTCGAGACAGCCAGAGCCGCCGCATCGCGCTACACCGGCTGCTCCCATGTATGGGTCTACGATTCAGAACCAATCCATGCGCGGGTTGCTCAACGACCCAATACCCAGCCAGCAGCCACCTGTTGGGCCAGCGGGTGAGAGGCCTTTGGCGACTATGCAAAGACCTACGGTGGTAACCATGCAGGAGCAGTTTGCGCCCATCTCAGCTCCTGCTCCTCCCGTCTCTGCTCCAACTCCTGCTCCCCCAGCCGCGCCGCGATCAGCACCCAAGACGAGCAACCTCATGTCATTGCTCAATGCCGAACCCGAACCTTCACCGCCTTCAAAGCGTGTCGCCGATGTCTCGATGGGCGGGAAGACGAGCTCAACCCCACCGCCACAATCAATGGGTGCCCGTCAACCACTTCCCCCAACATCAGCACCAGCGCCGCCACGGAGGGAGGACGGATATCCATATGCTCGAAACCCGGCACCGTCCCACCAAGGCCATCCCCCTTCAGCCATACCTCCGTTGAAGCCAACCTTCCATCCACGATCTCCACGGCCTACGCATTCACGGGCCCCAAGCTCCTCCATGGTTCCCACTATGGATTCTGCAATGGAAGCCTCGCGGGATTATTACCCTCGCCATTTTGGCCAACACCAGTCAAGTGCAACCAACTCTCCTCAGACCCATACGGTGCACCATTATGGCCAGCCCCCCGCTCAGCATGCTCAGCATCCCCAGCAGATGGCCCAACATCAACATGCTCAGCAGCCGCCATCGCAGCCACCGCAGGTGCAACAGCACCCACCGCAGGCCCAAATGGCGTACCCACAGCCGGGATATCCGGGGTACCCCGTCAGTCAGGCGCATGCGGCTTCGCCTACAACGCAGTATGCTCCTCACCCGAGCATGGCTGCAAGGAGGGAGCTGCAGCAACAGTCTGGACGCGAATCTTGGTCACAACCGCCGCAAGCCTCAGCCAGCCAGCAGCAACAAATGATGCAACAGGAGCAGCTCCAGCGGCAGCAGCGGGAACAGATGATGCAACAGCAGCAGCTTGTTCACGGTCATCAGATTCCACAACAAGCTCCACCGCAGCACCAGCCTCCCAGTAACTGGCCGCCGTCTCATCAAGGTACCCCGCAAAAGCCGAGCCAGCCTGTGCCCACGCAGTCTGCATGGGGAGTTCAGCACGGAGTACAGTCTAAGCCGCCTGTCACCAGCTCGGTTCCGTCGCAGCAGCAGCTTGCTTGGTCGGCAGGCCCGCCTCAGCAAGGTGGTCACCAGTTCACGTTGAGGGAGAACCGTGGTCCTCCTGTATATCCTCACGAATCGCAGAGCCCAACAGCCGGCATGGTTCACCATCAGCACCAGGGGTCAATCGGAGGCGGTAGGTACGCCCAGCCGCCGCAGGATGGCAGAAGAGGAGCGCCCGCCCCGCCCAATGAGCCGTATCCTCGGTACGCTACTCCGGGGCCTGGACAGCCGAGAGATCCTGGGTCTAGGAGCTATACCCCGGTGAGCGCGTTCGATGCCCGTGGCCCGCCCCCGCCACAGGCATACGGCCAGCCTGATCCGATGAGGGAGGCTCACATGATGCGGGAGAGAGAGGCCCAGTATGCCCGGGAGAGTCAGATGGCCAGGGATCCGAGAGAATTGGGCAGAGATCCCAGAGAAATGGGACGGGATCCGAGAGAGATGGGACGAGATCCCAGAGACCTGGCGAGAGAGCAAGCTGCGGCTCAGCACCAAGCGCAGGTGCAGGCGCAGGGCCAGCAGCGCGGGCCGGTGCAAGGCCAGCCGATGAGCCAAGCCCAGGCTCAGATGCAACAGCAGAGGATACTGCGGCCGCAGGAGGGATACGATCGGCCTCCGCCGAGGAGGGAGGGGTACTAGGAGACAATCATGTCCGACGACCCCTCCTGCGGGCGGTAATCCTTTGCGTTGAATTTGCTTTTGCAATCTGAGTCTGGGGGATGGGATGAAAGCTTGGTGTCTGCTGCTCTGTTTTCTCGAGGACGCAAACCATCTTGGCAAAGGATATTGCAATCGGGTTTCGAAAAGGGTTGGAGCGCTGCCTTGGCGGGAATGGGATTGAACGGGGAAGGAAAAAGAAAAAGTGGGTGTTTCATTGGGGGAAAGTATAAAAGAAAGGCGTGGCTTGGTGGAAAGAGAGCAGTGGGATATGGGCTTTGGGTGAATAAGGTTTAGTGTTTGTATGGTTTCTTGTGAATTTTTTATAAGGCAGGCATTTGGGATTTGGGGTGAAGCATGATTCAATGGAGCGGTTGCTGCGGTTTAAACTGGGGAAAAGCGGAGTTGGGATTGGGGTTGAAATTGGGGCTGGCTGTTTTTTGTTAGTTGTATGTAGTTTATAGGGAATTCTTTAGGGTTTCCACACTTTGGTCAGGGAGTGAGGGTTGTGAGGATATATGTGGCGTGTATAAGGCTTGGCTGCTGAAGCTTTCTACGCCACTTGATGTTGGCTTTTGTTACTGTTTAGTTAAAGTTCAGTTGTATTCAAGGAGCTTCTCAGTGGCATTGGTGATCTTGATAACCACTGTTCCGGCCTGTGCTGTTGGGGTTTGTTGGTTTGTTCTGAGTATTAGTTGTGTGCCTTGCCGGCATGCCTCTTATTATGTTCTTTTGGTTCCTTCATCCAAGCGCTCTTGCCATACACCTTTCCCTACTTAAATTCCTGCATCCCAACATCACTCACTCCCACTAGCTCATCTCATGTTTGCACCACCCCATCCCCCCAATAACAACCACATGCTCCCTCACAGCTTGGAGTAAACAACCTCCTCAAACTCCTTGATCAGCGGCCGAACCTTCAAATCCCCCGGCAGCAAGATCTGCGTGGCAAACACACCGCACACCCCCGCCTCCCGATCGATAAACTATTCTCCTTGTCAGTACGATCACCCACTCTATCATCATCACACAACAACCGAAAAGAACAGAAAAGCAGACATACCCAAGCCAGATTAAACGCCCCACCCCACTGAACAAAACCCCCTTTCCTCTTCCCCTCTTTCCCTGGCTCAGTCGTGACCAACCCAGCAGGACTCCAATCATACCTCGCCCCTGCTCCTCCGTCCCCAGCTTCATAAACCCACCCCACAATCCAATCCCTCCCCTCCCCCTTCAACCCCTGATTCAGCACCGCCTTCGACTCCTCGCTCAAACACCCCTTAAACAGCAACTCCTGACGTTCCACATCCAGCAACTTACTTCCTTCTGGCTTCAAAAAATCAGCCAGCACAGTAACAAACGCAGCCATACTCCCAAACCCAGCCTCCCCCCCCATCGCCTCATTCTCCGCCGGCTCCTCCCCCAGTTTATGATGCCTTAGCCTATCCTTCTCTCCTCTAGCCGTCATCCCCGCCCGTCGCCCTTTAAGAGAGGGGTGTCGGCCCGGATAAAACGTGATTTCCCCTTTTTGGATCCCCAACGGCTGGAGGATACGCAACTGGAAATAATCATCTAGTTTCCTCCCAGAGAGCCGCTCAACAAGCAGCCCCGCCCAGTCCAACCCCGTCCCGTAAACCCACCCCTTTCCCGGCTGGAAGGTCAACGGGTAGGAACACCGCTCTGATACACTTTTCCCTCCAACGGGGGATAAAGGGACGGGAACGGGTTTGTCATTGGAAGTGAGATGGGCGACAACGTCGGGACTGTTCCACGTGTAACTTGCCCCTGAGCTGTGCGTGAGCAGGTGCTTCAGTAGGATTGGTTCTGTCCGTTTTGACAACACCGGTGGATTGTTTCCACTGGATGATAGCACCGGTAGGGAGGCTAGTTCGGGTAGGAGTTCCGAGACGTCGGTTTCGAGGGTGATTTTTTCGGCTTGGACCTGCTGCAGCACTGCGATGGCGGTGAGGAGCTTGGTCGTGGAGGCCATGGTGAGGATGCTGTCTGGTTTTAGAGGACCCAGGGAGGAGGGGTTGGACAGTGACAGTGCACCCAGCGCATGGGAGTAGTCCAGCTTGCCGTCTCGAGACCGGACGAGCATGACTGCTCCCGGGAGGACGTCGTTGGCGATGGCGTTGGAGACGGTGGTTTCGAATTCCGGTGTCATTTTTTTCTTTCTCTGTTGCTGTTATCTTGTTTCCGCTGTAACATCTGGAAGAGGTGTAACCTGGAGACTTATAAGTCCAAGTGGAGTGCGGGGACACGCACCTCGGCAGAGCACTCCCGGCCCCCTCACCACCCCGGAAATAAATGTACACTACGACCACACTACTGTCAAAGGAACGACAATAAAATGAGTAAGCACATCTATTCCTAGCTCCAACAAACATGTAACTGACTGGTATCGTTGTTACACAGAAATAATAACCTTCTTCCCCATACACTGTCAAGTTGTAGCAATTCCAGAATTCCTAACCAAAACTTGAAGCAAAAACAAAACAAAGCAACAGCCCTGCCTCCCACTAAACAGTGACAAAAGCAAACAAAAAAACAGGGTATATTCCCCACCAATCCATCCCTTTCCAGCCTTCCCACTCTTTCCATACCATCATAAGAAAAAAAGATTTACAATTGATCCTGGCTCACCTCCCCATTCTCCTTGTCTATGTCATCATCCACCCCCTCACCCCCATCGGCACTACCACCCCCTTCCTCGGCAGCAGCCTCCTCCCCAATCGGATCCTCAGGAATGATCCCGTTCTGCCTCTCCCACACCTCCCGTCTAATCCTCTCCTCCTTCGCCTTCCTCGCCCTCTCCACCTCCTCCACTCCACCGCTCTTCTTCAGCCTCCCCTCCTCGACAAAGTTGCTCAGCTCCTTCTTAAGCGGGTTCTGCATCCTCGTCTCCAGCTCCTTCTGCCGCAACTTCTCGGCCCGCTCGATGGCCTCCAGTCGGTTCTCGTGGTTCGGCTGCAGCGCCCTCACCTCCCCTAACACGCCCTCCTTCGCATCCCTAGGGTCCACAAAGGCATTGTTGTTGATCGAGTTCAGCCCCTTGGAGAATTGTCTCAGCGTCGGTCCACTGCCCGCAGCGTTCGTTCCAGCATCCTTCATCTGCTCTTTCGTCGCCTGCTCCACCAGCGCAAACGTCTCGGAAGCCTTCTCCAGATCGTCCCGCAAGTCCACAATCAAGTCCTCCATCACCCTCAGCTCATCACGCCCCTGGCAGACATCCTCCAACTCCTTCTCCCAGATCTTGGTCCACACCGGCTTCTCCTGCCTCATGTACTCCTCCATCTTGTTGAGTTCCTTGGTAAGCAGCGTGATATCCTTGGTCACAGTCTCGAGTTGTCTCGGCAGAGGGCGCACGCCGCGGTGAACAACGTCCTTGCGCAGATCCTCCACCAAATCCTGCAAGTCGTCCACCTTGTTGACAAGCCTGTCGCTATCCGTGTTAAGCTGCTTCCGGCCGTTGATGACATATGCCCGTCCACTGTCGCCCTCAATACCCGGAACGGCGATCTTGGCAGCCGTCGTCTTGACGCTGTTGGCCTTGCTGCGAAGGGCCGACATGGAGCCTTGGATCTCGGATTGGAAGTTGGAGTACGTTTGCCGCAAAACAGCCAGGTCTCGGCGCAGGCTCTGGATCTCGGTAATCTGGGATGTGCTGAGCTTGCGAGCGGCCACGCCCACAGCACTGGCAACCGTCTTGGATGCATCGACGGCTGGTGACATGACGGCGGGAGGAGGAGCAGCAGCCAGTCGAGCAACGTCCTTGGCGGTCTCCTGCTGGCGCTCAGACACTCTCTGCAGAGCAGCCCCATGATCGTCCACATTTTGCTTGACCTCTTCGACAATCTTCTTGAGAGATCCGATCCCCTCATCGATATGCTTCTTGACTTCATCGAGGGGTTCGATGTTGAGTACCAGCACTGTCCTGTCCTTAATGTCCGACAAGTCCTCCAGCTCATGGCGCACACCAGAAACCGGATCTTGAATGTAAATATCTGGCAGGTCGGCGCCGTTTTGCTGCGTGTTCCACGAAAACTTTTCGATAAATGCCAGCTGCAAACGTCCAATCGAGAGCTCATCGTATCCTTCAGGGAGAACAAACTTCTTGACTTTGGACTTGTACTGCAAAAACAGAGTTAGTTCTTTCGTGACGGGTGGTGTGTTGTCCATCCCAAACGAGCTCGGCGGCTTGTCAGGGGTGGGAGCACGAGCAACCACAGGTGCCTTGGCAGGCGCCTTTGACGGCTTCTCCTCTTCTTCCTCATCCATGCCCACCATTGGCATTGCATCAGCTGGTGGCCCGCTCAAGGTAGCACTCGGTCTATACTTCTCCGGTGATTCGAGCTCAGGCACCTCCGATTTCGAGGCTGGCAGTTCCACCGGATTACTCTCCGACTCCTCCAACACTCTGCTCGGTACACGAACCGGCGACGATGCATCCATGGGCGCCGCCCGTGAAGACTTGTTTCGCTGATGCCGAACCGTATCTCTCGATTGCATCGCCCGCCACGACTCCCTCGCCTCGACTCGGCCGCGGTTGGGGATTGGCGTGGTTTGCGGCGGAAGCATAGGAACTCCTTGGGCACCCACAAGCTTGGAGATCTGGTAGGCAGAATATCTCCGCGAAGCGCGCCTCTCGAGATCACCACCCCTTTGCAAGGCCGCCAGGGCGCTTTGCTGAGACTGCTTCGGCGGTGGGGGAGGCGGCGGGAAGTTATCCAAACTGCTCATATCGCCAACCGAGGGCCCCGAGGGCATAGTCTCATCGCCAGGGTAAGGGGGCATGACGGGAATGCTCTGCATCGTATTGCTAGAAAGGCTAGATTGCTCCGAGTTGACCGACCCGCGGGATTGCTCTCGTTGCGACAGGTATCGTCTAGTCGGGGAATTGTTCATGTTGTTTCTCCCATCATCCCGCTGGCTTTGTGGTCGATATCCGCCGTCCTCGAGCCCTTCGTTCAACAATGTTGTCAGTCCGGAATTGACGCTTCCCATGGTGCTCGTGCTCGTCGTTCGGCCAGGAGGGTTGGATGCTGATGGGCCATCCCCCGAGCCTCCCTGTTCGCCCGGTTGTCCATTTTCCCTCTCTCTCTGCTGTCTTTGACGCAGCCTTGTTTGTTTCCTCTTCAGTCCATGCAGCAAGTTGATGATGATGTCGCGGATCTTTGGCAAATATTTATCCAAACTCTCCACGCTCGCTTCCTGACTTAAAGTAGATTCTAAAATGTTTCTTAGCAGCTCGGGCACGTTTCCGAGATCAGTTGTATCGACATTAATGGCTGTAAAGGCCCGGCAGGCCATGTTGAACTCGTATCCCAACCGGACATAGACATCGGACACCTGCGTGTCGGTAGCATTTCCCCGGGACCATTGTGTCAGAGTTTCCAATAGCTGCTTCGTGGCGACCAACAGGTGTGTTACGCTCTTTTCGATCTGGGAGAGGGGCACAGAAGTACTCGCTGATGACTTTTTGGATGGCATGGTTAGCAACGCACAGGGAACTTGGGCACACACAGTGCAGTTTGGCAGATTGCACACTAGAAGAGGCAGCACTCGTTCGACGAAAGAAGGGGGGTTCTTGCTGAAACGGGAGCCGTCAAGGTGGTGATGCATGAAGCCGGCTGTGGTGTGTCGACATTGGCTGAAACGCGGACGGACGGGACATGGGAAGGCAGGACTGCTGAAGAAGACTCAACACTCACATTTGTCCTCCGGGTGCCATCACTCCTGCTCAGACTGCCGCTGACGGGCTGCATAGGCCTCGATGATGTCGATGACCGGGGCGCAACGGGACGGTTGGTGCCGACGCCGACGGCGGGAGAGATAGATCGTTGCTGGATGTTTGGCGGAGGGCCTAACTCTGCGCCGGGCGAGCGTCGCTGCGAGCTTCGTATCGAATTCATTATGTTGGTATTTGTTCCTCCTCGGCCTTGTGCCTCGTGTGTTTTCCCCGTGTCGGTGCCCAATCCAGGCTTCGGTTGTTCGGACGTGCGCGGATTTGGAATTGGTTTCGATCAAAGTTGGTGGTTTGTGGGGTGGTTGGGGAGGAATGCGGCGGGAGCGCGGGGCTGGCTGTTAGGCGAGGGGATCGAAAATATCGGTAGTGTCTGTCTAGGGCGGTCGACCTGTGTTGAATAGAGTCGTGGAAGCGGCGACGAGATGCAAATGTCCAACTTTCTGATGTCCTGTCTGCTCAAAGTCCCCTGGGCGGCAGGCGGGTGCAGTGCGGGCGGAGGTCTTTGGCTGCAATCACGACCTTCTCCACCGAGGCTCCAGCCCCAAGGCGAGCTACGCTATTCCTGATTTGCTAATCCCGGGCGCGGCAAGGGTCGGCTGCCCAAAGCTGTGGGTTACATAATACTGTTGCCTCTTCCTCTCAGCTTGTGGAACGTCTTCATTTGCTCCCTATCTCTCTGTGTCTTCGACACGAGCCAGCATTCCAGGTTCCCTATTCGAAACTTATCAAACGGCTTTTGGTGGTGTCGGGCTGTTGCCACTCGGCGGCGGTTGTCCAAAGAAGCTTTCATTGACCCTGGGCTCCCGTGTGGCCCATGCTCGAGATGTGGCCCGTGCGTTATGCTCTCAGCTTTTAAGATGGAAATGAGTGGTGATCCTATTTTGAAGACATTTGGCCTGAACTTTTGGGGAACCTCCCCCAGGGAATCAACATCTGTCAGCATTTTGTTGACATCCGGATCAACTTAGAAAGATGGAAGAAACTCGCGGTTAAAGTCGACCTTTTTAAGAAAATCTCCGAATCTTTTACCCCTCTTCACATGACAGGGGTCCAAAATCGTGTTGTTCTGAGACAGCCGTTCTCAGCTCCACACATTTGTTTCTGCTCTCTGCCTTGTTGGACTGAGCCCATAAGTCTCTCTTGTACTCTACTGTACAGTTGGAATTTTGCCCTCTCGTATCTACCGCTCACGGTCTGTTGAGGTCTCCCGCCCCACCTCGGCGTGGCCACCGAGACAGCAACACAGCCGACACAGCCGGAGAGGAGTTATCATTGCGTGGTCTCAGCTCAGATCCCCCACGATTTCACCGAGCCGTTGGATCACCGTTTGCTCTTTTCTTTTGTCAATCTGGAAGCTAAACAGATCGTCTTCCAACCTCCGGAGCATGCCCACCCAGCCATCGTCTGTCGAGTCCCGTATCGAGGTCGTTCGGTCACACAAACTAGGGGTTCATCGGCAAGTTGCCGGCCTCCACCACTGCGAAAATGGTTTCAATACCTGCAGCCTCAGTCACTGAAGCCGCAGTGAACACAGCATGCATCGACCAGCCCAGCCGTCCCTGCCACGCCATCTAGCCCAGCCCGTCCAATGAGCCCGCTACGTCGTATTGCTAGTTCCGGGGAGGCGTTTGGATCGCCCGCCGACATCCGCCCTCCACGCGTCTGTCTTGTGTTTTGGGCCTCTTTTCTCGTAAACCTGGCGGGAAGCCACACATGCGAGTCGGCCATCTCAATATTCACAGCTTGCGCCATGGCAGGGGTCATTCTCGTCTTGTCCCTGACCCTGGCCCAAGAGCCGGCCATCCCATCTCCGAGCCGACTGGCCAGTGTCCGTCAGCTTGGCTTAAAGACGCAGCAAGTCGCTCGTCTTGACTTCCTGTCATTCATCAGTTCACTCTATCTCATCTTCACGATTCATCTGAACATTACGCTGCCAAGATATACTGAGGTCACGTCTTGACACCTGTTATTCCACATAACAAGCTGCCATATTCAGCCATCACACATACAGCAACTCACATTTACATACAACCAACAACTCAAAATGCAGTTCAAGTTCATCATCCTCTCTGCTCTCCTGAGCCTTGCCGCTGCCAAAGAGGACCACAGCTCTCACGACACCGACTCTGTATATACCTACACCACTGTCCCAACCACACACGAGCACGCCCATACTACCACCCTCGCCACCTCTACCCACATCAAGGCCAACACTACTATCCTGCCACCAAAGACCAACTACGCCAACACCACCACGACCACGACCACGACTGGATTCACCAACTCCACTATTTCTGTCAAACCAACCAGCACTCTCACTGAGACCACAACCGATCTCGCCACTACCACCGAGGCCCCTCTGGAGTCAACAAGCACTCGGGCTGCCGGTCCTTCATCAACCAACGCCGCTGCTGGAGGCCGCTCCTCTCAGTTCGGGCTTGTTGTTCTGGGTGCCGCCCTTGCTGCTGGGTTCGGTCTATAAGCAACCACTTATTTGACCTTTTGGCTTCAAAAAGCGGCATGACTGATATGGTTATGGGAAATGGATATGGAAGGGAACGAAGGACGATAATGGGATAATGGTTTTGATGTCTTCTTTTGTTTCATGGAACATGAAGCAAGCATAGCATTTAATGATTACTTTTTTGACAACAGCCGGATTGGTATTTACAGGTGATGAGTGATCAACATTCTAATTCATGCCGGTAGTTTAGGATGATGGCTTGCTATCGTGGGTCAAGGTTAGACGGCGTGTCTGACCATACAACCCCGAGAAGTTTGAGACTTAAGATCGCTATGGTGATTGAATTATCAGAAAATGTCTTCCAAGGAAAGCTTTCAGGTGAGTAAAACCCAATGCATTGTTCAGACTTGCACTTGCAGCGGCTTCTACCATGCTTATTATCTTGAAGCGAATACCGTACCAAACCCGGACCCAACTACGAATAGCTTTCGTAACATCAGCAACCCACGGGCGCTTTTTCCTCCCCCTTCCCCTTCCCCTACCCCTCTCCATGACAGAACCTCACTAATCAGGGAGTCTAACACGCTGGCCTTGCTATACGTCAGTAGGTATGTGCGCCACGCTGGCTAGGCATTGAGCTGATGAAGCAGGTCTATCTAGATTGTTCTATGGAGCGCTGCATCTGATACATCCATCCTATTCACCTTACTTACTATGTTTGCAACATGCCTATCTGTGCTAACTCGGACGGGAGGGCTATTTCAACAAACACAGAAACAGCCTTGCCAATATCAAGGGGTTACACAGCAAGCAGTTTGTTACTGCAGGCGTCCTGTCATCTGACTGCCAAAAGGCCGCCTGTTGCGCATTCGATGCGCAGATGACAACTCCAGCGCAATCATAAATGCCAACTAAGCCACCACCTCCGCAGCGTCACTAGTAGGTGAATCCTTTTTTTTCCGCGCGAAATCAATGACATTTCGATACCTCATTCATCCCGCTCGCCCCTCAAGCCTGAAAATAATTCCAAAGATAAGAACAATGTACCGTGACGGCATCTACATTGCGGTACCGCGGCCGTCTTCAGAGGGCCTATGGCTAGAGGTTGAGTTACCAGGAAACGGTTAGATACCTCATCCATACGAGAAAGAGCAAAGATCAAATAAGTTTATTAACATGAAAAAGGCCGCCGCCGAAGCAAACGCCACCGCTACAAGAATTACCGTTACAACAAAGAAAATAAGAGAGGGATATTCGAAATACTGTTCAATGGATTGACGTCCTGCTTCAGGAGTCCGAAAAAGTCAAGAGTCCGGTCGGTGGAAGTCACATGGGTACGGCGTGATAGTGGCAACCCCTGGGAGGAGTATTATAGGTGATGCCTCGGGGGAAAAAAACAGACATGAACTTATCAGTGATGTCGAAATGATGGCTGGCAAAGCAGGAGAAACAGCTAGTGGGTGTTAAAAGATATGCAAAAGAATGAGGTCCTACCCGGACTCGAACCGGGGTTGCCGGAATCAGAATCCGGAGTGATAACCGCTACACTATAGAACCGTGCTGGTTGCTTGACACCACTTGTCAACGCTAGGGCCTATGAATGACTTAGCAATACTTGGCATTCTCACTACCCTTCTTGCCTTACCAAAACTATTGCTCTATTTATAAGCCACCAAATATCTATACTTTCCATTCCGTTATCTAAATACCTAACTTTTCTGGTAGTGTAAGTCTTATGAAGTAAGAAGAGTAGGAGAATACTAAAGGTATCGCCGGCTATACCTAACTTTATTAAGATAACCGGTATATATTTTTAGTACTTTTTATTATTTCGGGCTTTAGCAAACGATAGGGAAGAATAAATATTACTAACTGTATCTAACCTTATCGGGATAACTAGTATATATTTATTTTAGTCTCTATCGCTATATATAGTACCCGACGCGTTCCTCAACATCCCCTGTATCAAGGGTTTCTAGCTGAAGTCAGGAAACCGACCTCTAAGACTACTTATTAACTTAGATGAGGAAGTTTTGACGCTTTGGTTGTTGCCCTGAAGGGAGATCGTTAACGTTACATGTAATTGGATCATGTTCTACCGCCACCTTTCAGCGTTCTCTCGTGCTTCAGCAAGCCGTCTTTGTTGTCTCAGGGATAACCGGGGAACAAATGATTCATGTTCATCAAGCTGAACAAAGGTTGGAGGTGCCTGGGCCGGTTGAAGAGTCTCGGGCTCCTGGTGAACGGGCTCGGGGTGAACGGGCTCGGGTCGTTGATGGCGATGCTGTCGAGGTCGGGCAACTGGCTCGAAAGGGTTGATTGGTGGTTTTCTTTCTTGTCGAACGGGGGAATCGTCCCGGCTGCCGGTGGCGACGGCTTGGGGTGGAATAATGATGACGGTGCCTTTTTCACGGAATACCCTGCTTCCTATGCCATCTCCACGCCTGTGGTTCACGATATAGGCACAGCGGATGCAGCCACTCGGGGCTATTTTGATTTGGTGTGCATCGATGATCCCTAGCACGTACGCTAATGCCTCGGGCCCTTCAGATGCATCGATCATGACATTCCTCCTGCCAGTCCTGAGATCTACTAACTTCCCTGGTTTGATCCCTTTGGAAGCATACACCCTGAGATCTTGGATGCTCAGACGAAGCCACTGCTCATTCTCAGGAACCTCAACCCGGCTCTGACTGGTCGAGCACTCACAATCCATATTCATTGTCGCGAGCCTGTGAATTACTTGCATCATATAGACAGATGCAATTGGCACGCCTGTCTCCCGTACCTTGAGGATAATTGTCCGTGGGTCGCCCTCCCAATACGGCTCGACATCGAACCGGAGAGATGTTTGAGTATTAAGGCCATTGGTCGGGATATCTAGAGAGCGCAACGGAATCCAGTTATAGTTCTTTTCGGCTTGTAGCCGCTCAGAGGGTCGCAAGTCGGTTGGCCCTCGCAGATAGCCCTGGCTATCGTACGGAATGTTAAGCAACTGGCCTCGGGTAATGTGGAAGATTCCGAGCGAGCTAGATTCCAGTTTCAAGCTGACCAATGAGTCTGATATCGCATTGTATCCATGTGATTGCACCCCAAGGACCCAATCAGGAGATCGGTATTCTTCGTGTGCCAATGTTCGCCGCTCGTTGCTGATGTTTGTCTTCTCTTGAGAGGGATCCTGAGTGTGTCCCAGGAACATCTCGAAGATGAGACCCGCCCAATCGCGATATGACACACCGCCAAAAAAGACGGCTTTCATGAGGCGATGCGACCATTGGAGGATCACTTGATAGTTGGCTCTGCAGATATTCTCAGGACTGACAGATATCTTGGCGTCACCCCCAAGGCGTGCTCCTCCCTGTCGACAGGCACAACTGCAGATTCCGTACAACGTCCCAAGGGCCGAAGCTACTCCAGTGTGAAAGAAAGAGTCCTTCTTTGCTGTAGTTCCAAGTTGGCTGTACAGCTTCTCTCCCCCGATCTGGTTCGACGAGTCCTCACCAGGTCCTTGTAACATTCCAATCATTTTCTCGAGAGCGTCAATAAAGTACTTGTCTTCGATGTGTATGTACCTAGGTCCCGTATCATCGTAATAACTACCACGTAGTAGTGCCAGAACCCGTTGTCCTTCAGCCCTGTCCCTCATTTCCACATCAATCTTCAACTTTGATGACAAATTGACCCTCATATCCGTGAACTTGATGACTGCCATGTCGAATGCGCGATTGTAGGCATCTTTGACCTGTTGGCGGTGGGCGTCTTCAATATCCCGGAACACAAAGTCGGGTATCTCTTTGAGAAGGACTGCACGGGGTGGCAGCGTATCGTCCAGCTCAGAGTCGAGATCCTCTTGTGCCAGAGGGTCGACGTCAACTTTCACCCGATGGGAGACGACCAGAAATACATTGAAGCTCTCTTCATTCGTTATGTACAAGTCGTAGTCCTCCGGAGTGCTCACGACCGACTCTACTGCAGAGATCTCGAACCCCAGCTGCTCCAAGATTGATGCTGCCATCCAAGCTCGAAGGGAGCGTGTCGGGTATCCCGTCGAGGCTCGTTCATGGTACGGTTTCACTGCCCACTTCAGAACACCGAGAATGAAGCCTTCTTCGCCGATGGCCAGGTCGTCGTTGTCTCCAGGCTTCTCCCAGATGTGCCGCCTGAGTGATGCGTCCAAATTCGCCATGAGAACGTCCCTGAGCTTGTTGTTTTCTTCCTCAACAATAACACTATCAACCCACTGGCTCAGGCTTGACAACAGGGGACCTTCAAACTCCAACTTGGCATCCTCCATCTCCTTCCGAAGCAGGCCGTAGGGGAGCAATTGCTGTAGGATGGCTACCGTGCTCCGCTTGTTGCAAAGGCATACAAGACAGACGGTGATAGCACGCAGGCAGGACATTGCAGGAGCTCGAGATACCTCGGTCAAGGCGTTAGGTAGGACAATAGGCATTGCCACACCCTGGTCAACAAAGGTTCCCTGAGGGGCATCGTGTTTTTGGCGGAAATTCTTGTATCGTTGGAAACTGAACGAGTGAATAGTCTTGAGCTCTGCACCCTTGGCCTGCAAGCAATTCACCAGTGTCTGTGTTCTCTGAGGTCCCTTGAACCAACCAAAGTCACCGGTGGCCAGGATCAATGCCGTTTGAACTGTCGAAGGGGGTACCTCGGCAAGATCGCGGCGGGATGCGTGTTGCAAGATCGTTCCATCGACGTTGACATGAACCGAGAGGTCATTGTATCCTGCAAACACTGTTGATCTATCGTTTGCGGTGATGTCACCGATATTCTGATTGATTTCACGGTCCGTCGTCATGATGTTGCCGGAGGATGCCTTAGGAGCGGGGAATCAGGCCCTCCTCGCCCCTTTTGTAATTTATTTATTGGTCAAAACCATTCCCTTGGCATGGTGCCAGCGTGTGGCTCAGACGTGGGCGAGTCTGCCCAAGGCGCCCCCCTTCGGAGCCCAATATCATGCAACTCCCCCATCATTGTTGGAATCTCTCACAACTGAATAGATTCCTTCCCGCAAACTCTATCACACCGACATGATGGCTGAACCAATCGGGGTAATCGCGAGCGCCTTGACAATTGCAGAAGTTGCTGCATCCAGCGCAAAAGCTCTTTGGGGCTTCATCAACGGCCTGAGAAAAGCCCCCGCACAGCTTCAGGCACTGAAGGAAGACATTCTTTCGGCTCAGTCGGTTCTCGAGGGCTTACGGGCCGCCATTAGAGAAACATCGGCTGATACATGCAACCAAGCTATCTTGGCGACACTCTTTCAGCGTTTCGGGATAGAGGCTGCCATCAAGGCGAACCAACGAATCATCCTTGACTTTACGGCAACCATTGAAAAGTACACAGTTCATTCCACCAAGGGAGGAAGTGTGAGCATAAGGGACAGGTTGAAGGTCACTTTCAGAAAGTCGAAACTAGAGGCTTTCAAAGCAAGACTCAACGCCTCCAAGAACACGATCAGCTACGCACTGATCGGAGCCACACTGTAAGCGGTTTTATTAAGAAAATGTTCCTAACCAAATGCAAGCTGACCACCCACCCACTATCTCATCAGAGCATCATCAGTCTTGGCTGCAGAAGACGTCAAAAACAATCTCTTGGCTCACCAAGAGGTTCTCGAGGAGCACTCCCGTCAGCTCAACGATATCTTGGAATACACAAACGACTTGGACGTCGAACAAACCGAAGACCCCGAAGAGGACAATATTCCCATCACAGCCATCGAGCGAGACCTCACACTTGAGGTCCTTCCCATTCTCCAACACACGACCACTCAGATGCAACAAGCCATTGACAGTCAGATCAGCGGTACCTTTCAAGACATCGAGACACTTGTAGCCGATACAAACTCCCGTGCCCTTGCAGGAACCATTGGACAGAACATTGATCCTACAATTCTGAGACAGCGCGTGGGGAGAGCGGAGGCCAAGAACTCGAGCAGGGTCTTTATTGGGAAAATGTCGGAAGGCGTTTCGAAAGACTTTTGGGGACATGACCAGGTGTGGACCACAGGGAGCCCGGGAGCATGATTTCTTTTCTTCTTTACTACAGTTTCTGGTCCATATAGATAGGGTATCCTCATTTATTCATTCTTCTTCTCCCCCTTCTCTACCCGCTCTCTAATCTCCCTAGTAACATCCATAAACCTCGCAGCCCTAATAGTCGTTAAAACATGCCACCATCCATGTAACTCTAACCTATGAAGTTCGAGAACTTAAAAGTTATATTAAAGTATTAATTAACCTAATAAAGAAAGAAAAAGACCGCTTAAAAAAGTAGGAAAAGGCTTCCTTATATATACTAGAAGCCCTATAGAAGACCGAAGGTCTTTAAATTACCATAGCGGGAACCTGGGAATCTAAACAATCGTATATTACTAGCGTATCAATCTTAGGCCCTAATATTAATATTAACCGGCCCTAGGAGCTTAATTAAACTAAAATTCCTATAACTAAACTATATATCAATTATGAAATAAAAAAAACGAATATTATTATAATTATTATAGTAAATAATTTATTTAAAAGATCGTTAAAGTTTTTAAAAAGTAAAATTCCTAATATAAATAACTACCTAAATTTAAATCCTAAATCTATTATAATTACTATTTTTTATATATACCTTCTACTAACTTTTATATTTACTTATAAAAATTAATAAAAAAAAACCCCTTTTAAGTTTTCTTATAAGCTTACTAATTAATTATAAATTAATATTTTAATAGCTTTATAAGTAAACTAATTATTATACTTTCTTAAATAATTATATATTTATAATATATTAAAATTAAGCCTAAATATTATAACCTAATTCTATAAACTCCCGCTTTAATAAAATAAAAAGGAAAAGGTCTTAGATAGTAGTTATAAGGGAAGAGGTAGAGGGTAAAAGGGAGGAGAAAATGTAGTTTAGGTTTCCTAATCTATTATAAAAGTAAAATAATTAATAGTTTTATAAAGTAAAGTATTAAAGTAAAAGCTTATAAAACTAGGTTATAATATTTAAATTTAAATTTAACGTTAATATATTATAAATATATAATTATTTAAAAAATATAATAACCAATTTATTTATAAAGTTATTAAAATATTAATTTATCATTAATTAATAAATTTATAAAAAAGATTAAAAAAGAGGTTTTTCTATTAATTTTTATAAATAAATATAAAAATTAATAAGAAGTATATATGAAAGATAATAATTATAGTAAACTTAAGATTCGAATTTAAATATTTATATTAGGAATTTTACTTTCTAAAAACCTTAGCGATTTTTTAAATAGGCTATTTACTATAGTAATCGTAATAATATTCGTTCTTTCTATTTTATAGTTAATATATAATTTATAAGAGTTTTAGCCTAATTAAACTCCTAGGACCGGTTAACATTAACATTAGGGCCCAAGATTAATACGCTAGTAATATACGACTATTTGGATTCCCAGGTTCCCGCTACAGTATCTTTAGAGGAGAAGATGCTCCAAAGACCCTTCGCCCTCTTTAATCCATGCATTCGAAACCAACCATCTTCGCGTCTCCCTCAAGGATATTGCTAAAGACCATTCATAAATCACGGCCTTGGTAGACATAGAAAACAACAGAAGATCCACCTCCACCCCAACAAGCCTCTTTCACGGATCATCAACTCGTCGCCACAACACTTGGACCCCCAACACAACCATCCCGCCTCTTTCCCGGCATGTCAACCGTAACCCGTACTTGTGGGCCCTTGGTTGATTTGCAAACCCCTCTGCAAGTAATACCTTACCCAACCCGTGGGGGGACGTACATATGTGCGACACATACCGTCTCTTTCCGCCGTTGACCGCTGATCTATACAAGACGTTAGCTAGCTAGCCCCCACGGAACCATCATCCCCGTGCACTGTAAGGTAACTTCTTTTCTAACAACTTCAACTTCACAACCTCACTCTCGTGATATGCCGGAGGAACTGCTCCTTTGCAGCAAGCCATCTCAAAAGTGGCTGCATCCTGATCCGACGCTCTGCATCGTCAGCCGCAGCGATCAGCACCAGGAGGGCCTAGCCTCTTGCTGCTTGGCTCCGTAGAATAAATGACAAATGCACGTCTGTGTCGAAACAAACAGTTCTGCTCTGTTGTGACGTGAGGGGCGTCAATAGTACAGCTGTATGTCTTGAAAACTTTTGTCAGTTGCTGATTGGGCGAAAGTTTGAAATCCTCTAGGGTAAATATGATAAGGAAACTCAGGTACCCAAAATCTTTCAGTACTCGTTCTCGTCAGAATTTTGTCCCCAAACCCTCCTTAGAACATCATGGGTATCGACGGCAGCACCATCGCAGCTATCCTGACGGGAATCCTCGCCCTAGTCGGCGCCGTCGCAACAGCCTGGATGTCAGGCTGGAACCAGCAACGCGTCGAGTCCCGCAAGAACCGCAAGGCCCTCGCCCGCTCCTCCGTTCCCCTCCTCATCGCCTCCTGGGACCTGGCCAACTGGCTCTACGACATACTCGAGCCCATCGCCTACAGCCCCAGGCGGTGCAAGGCCTACGGCGACGGCTGGCCCAGCGACTTCACCTCGTACCTGTTTGGCCAGTACTTTGCCGGCGTCCACATCATCCGCGAGATGACGCAGTTTTTCGCCCACATCCAAGGCGGCCGGGCGGACCAGCTGAAGAGGCTGCTGTGGAAGATCCAGGATGAGTTTGTGTCCATGCACTACGAAGGACGCGAGAATATCGAATTGCGTTGGGCCGAGAGGCATATCCTCGAGGTGCAGGAAGCCATGACCGTGACGGATGGAGCCGACGGCGGCCTCCGGGCGATGCGGTGGATCGAGTTTCAGGAGAATTACAAGGAGAAGAAGAACTTGTGGAGGTGCTTCAAGCCTTATGAGGACGGGTTCCAAAGGATCGTCTACCGCCGGTTCAAGTACCTGTATTCGACCGTGGAAGACTGGAAACGCGAGGGCAACCCCCAAGAAATACGCGACGATGAGGAGGCTGAGATTAAAAAAGATTTGGGAAAGGATGAAAAGAGAGAGGTTGTTGTTGTGATATCGGATCACCGGGCGCGGCGTCTGCAGCACCTGCTAGTCGACCTTGTGGGGCTGTTGGATGAGGAGTCTGGCATGAAGTTCAATCGTCCTGTGCGGAGGTGCACGATGGTGGTTGGCAAAGAGGTGCTGGCCCCCGGGACTGCGGAGACTTTTGAGAAGGAAATTGTGGATGATGGGATTTCCGAGACGTACCACTATCGCATACCCTGCGATTGTTACGACGATGAATGTAACCAGAATCGAAAGCCCTTCAAGCACCGGAACCTGAAGAATGGCAGCGGGGAAGGTCTTCTAAGTAGGGGAACTTCTCACTGGGAACCTCGAACTCAACACCAGATGCAGGATGGGTCTAAATCTAGGAGGAAGGTTACGGACAACTGTGATCAGTGTTAAAGTAACGCCAGGATACCTTTGGGGTGGTGCTGATGAGTGCGTTCGCAGGTTGAGCACTCCGGGTTTTGATATCCATTAATCTTGATGTAATTGTACTAGTATAAAGATTGTTCTGTTGGAAATGAGAAATAAAGTTGCTAACTATACAGCCTGTTCGTCATAGTAATCGCCGCCGTCATTTGCACAGTGCCACTAGATAGTAGCTCAGAGATGAGCATGATAGGTACCGGTCTGAGGTTTTGTTTTTTCGGCCTCCTCCGCCTCCACCTTGTCGACCAAAAGTTCCATGTTGTTCACAACACTGTAGCATGGTTAGCACGACACTTAACAGAAAGCTCGGGGTCTCACGACTTACATCTCGCGCAGCTTAGGATCATGTGGATACAAAGTCGAGAGCAGAATCTGGTTCCTCAGCATGTACAGGGTATTCCTGCTGTCAACATCCTCCTCAGGCTCCGAAATAGGCACATGCTTCCAGTACTCCTTCAAATACGGCTTGCCAAGAGGGTATCTTGGATTACGGAAAACACCAAGATCCACCTCATTGTGCCCCCACATGGCACAGGCATCGTAGACGCAGACTGTCTCCCCATCAGTCTGGTACTTGACGTTTCCAGGCCAAAGGTCAGCATGAATCAGACAGGGTGTGACAGACCGCCCGTCACTCTCCAATGGCCGCAAAAACCGAGGGAGAACTTTCTCGAAAAACAAGGGCCGAAGTCTCTCCAGCTCAGCGTGGTGCTCCCCGGCATGGGCCGCGTCCTCACGCTGGAGAAAGTCCTTCATTTGCCTCGTCCAGTATTCCTCCCATGTGCCTGTCCAGCTGTTGTCCTGCTCCAAGTTGCCAAATCGAGTGTTGACAGGGAATCCGAACTTGCCGTCTGGAGACTTGCCCATGCTGCGGGAGTGCAGGGCCGCAATGGCTGCCATGTAGGACTCGGGTCGTGGGATGTCGTCCTCAATCATTTCTTTGAACTCGGCAAGGAAGAAGTGCCTGTCTGGACGGGACTTGTAGGAACCCTTTTTGACTGGGCGTGGGACGTGCTCGGGAATGAACTCGTATGTGGTATTTTCGGAGGTCCAGGCGGATTCCATCAATTCTAAGCCTTCTTGACCAGAGGCTTCCTGTCATTTCACGTGTCAGTGAGTGCATATCAAGGAATAAGATGCAGTGCGCCAGATACCTTTTCGAAATACACCTGGGTGCTTCCATCTGGCATGGAGACCTCGATCCGAAAGGTGTTGCAATAGTCACTCATCCCAGATGGCGTCACCGAAACCACCTTGCCACCGTCAGGGAGGGCTTAAGAACATTAGTGTCCATCGGAAGCAAGGGCTAGTTGATAAAAGGTGCATGTCGTACCAGCAAGGAGGTTCTCATCCAGCTTTTCCTCCAAATTTCTCACGTCAGTAGCCATGGCTGTACAGGATTGTCTTGGACAAATTGAATCTACAGTCAAGGGAGATCGACAATGGAAGGTAAACAACATAAATAACAGAGAGAATCGTGGTCTAGACTGTGGGGGGTCATCTGTCTTTTAGTCATAGCTCATTCGGAAACTGGACACGCGCCTCATTCCCGGTGAGGGGGAAGAGAGCGAACCCATGTTGATGCTTGACCGAATAACGCGACCATTGAGAGCAGTGGATGCTATCATGACCCACAATAATCTCCAAAGATGTGCTCGGATGAGGTTAGGGAGGTTGTGCGGGTTGGGCCGTTGGGTGATGTGGTGCAGGCGTGTTTAGATGACGGCCAATTGCTGGTCGTTGTTTCGGCCCCCCAACTTGGTCCAGTGGTCACCTGCCGGTGTTTCACATGCTGGCTGCGCAGAGCACCAACATCGGATACCGTGCGAGTTAAGAAGAGAGATATGACAGAAGACAACAAGAATTTTGCTGGCGAGATTTGGAATTGGAGTTTCCAGTTAGGTGACAGGTAGTGGTGTTGGAAAGACGGCGGGGTACATGGCGAAAGCTGTTTGTTGGAGATATGTTCGCGCCTTCCTTTACCAGGTAAGGGCCTGTTTCCCAGCTACCAGGTCCGCTTTTTGTTTGACTTGATCATATGACGTTCCCGCGCTAAAAGGATCAACCAGGACACGGAAATCTTTTTGTCGTGTTGTCTTATTCTCCGAGTTGGACATTCCCCCACACTGTCCTCCCTGCAGGCCAATCTCGCGGGCCAAACATCAAGGATTCACTGCCACCAGCCAACCTACGGCGCAGACCCTTCAATACCCGGCGGCACATATGCACGCCAAACCCAGTCCAGGACCCAATGGCCGTTTCAAATAGTCTATCGTGAAGCACATTTCCAGCAATGCTCCTCGTCATATCCCCCACATTCTTGTTTACACTCGCTCAGAGATGGACTCGCTAGCCCCATCTCGACCAGGAAGAGGCCACCCTCAAAAGATGCTCGACATGTGGCCTCAAACGCGGAAAACACCAAGCTCGCCCTATCTTGGCCGTCAGAACCAGCGACAGTGCTGACAATGAATCCGCTGCCTCGGTGTCCTTGGTGTCCCGGTGGGTGTTATGGGGAATGGGTCTAGACTCTTGACTGTATTGTTTCCCACCTCTCGCCGTCTCCTTTCTTCTACCAGAATATTTTGTCTGGAATGCTACTCTGATCTTTGCCCATCATATTCGTGGTTTCTTGGTGCGGATCACACATGACACACAATATTTGATACTTTATTCTTGATAACAACGGCAGGTACTTTGCGAAACAACAGGCACCGCTGCAAAGAAGGCATATCGACGATGTTCGCATCGCATGTAAGTTGCTCGTCTTGTTTGAAATACGGCTTGTAAACTCACAACTATCAGGCTCAGACATGGCAACAATCTTCAACATGGAGCACTGAAGATAGAGATCGCCTCGGCGTACCCAACCTACCAGGACCAGGCGACAAGGATCGATTACCATCGCCAAGCAGACTTCGTGGGAGGTTGCAGAGCTTGAGGAGAGCATCATCTCCCGGGGCAAGGTCCAAGACGCCGTCTCCTGACAACACCAAGGGGGCCCTAGGACTGACTTTACTACATGATCCTTCCGAGCCAAGGGTTGACTTCATCTTCGTAAGTAGCAGCCCCACACTGATAAACACTATGTAGTAACACTCTACAGGTACACGGCTTGAACGGCGGTTCAAAGAGATCATGGAGTGCTTCATCAGATCCCACTACATTTTGGCCCAAGGAATGGCTGCCATCCGAAGCAGGCTTCAAGCATGTTCGCATTCACAGCTTTGGTTATGATTCCGACTGGTCAAAATCGCAACAAAGCTCCCTGACTATCCACGACTTTGGGCAGGCGCTGTTGGCAGATCTGTACAACTCGCCACATCTGAAGAAGAACGGCAATGTAAGTTTATTCTGAATCTAAGGCTTTTGCGTCCAATTTGGGAAGGCTGACACTTAGAGATAGACACCCATCGTGCTGGTTGCCCATAGTATGGGTGGGCTTGTGGTCAAGAAGGCATATTTACTTGCCCGAAGAGACCCGATTTACGCGGACATTGCAACCCGAATTCACAGTCTCTACTTTTTGGGAACTCCCCACAGAGGCGCCGACTCGAGCTCCTTTGTGTCAACATTTATTGCCATGTCGCTTGGCTCTGGATCCAAGGCCTTTGTCAAGGAGCTCATTCCAGGGTCAGGCACGTTACAAGTAAGCCTGCATTCCATAAGTACCCCTGAGCTAGCTATTTGACACTAACATACCAGGCAATCAATGACGAGTTTCGTCATGTGTGTAGCGATGTTGGGCTGTGGTCCTTCTTCGAAGTTGTTCCTACCACTGCAGGACCAACTAATGTCATGGTGGTCGAAAAAGAGTCAGCCGTGATGGGTACGTTGACTTCGTTCGAGATTTTTGATGATCTTGAAGTTAACACCTGCTAGGGCTCCCTGGAGAACATACTCAATATTTACAAGCTGACCATCGTCGTCTGGTCAAGTTTGACTCGGCTGAGGATCCAAACTACAACATTCTTCTTCGCTGCTTCAACACAACAATCGAGGAAATAGAAAAAGAATGTACGTTGATATCTTGTCTGCGTGCCATAACACTTGCTGACACGATTAGACATCTCCGACAAGTTTGACAACCACAGAGCCCAGATCAAACAAATAGCCAGCACATTTGACATCGCAGAGCGCCCAGACAGCGATTTTATGAGGGTCTACGACAGGCTGCACCAGGGTTCTTGCGAATGGCTAACCTCTCATCCAGCCTTTCTGGAATGGCTTGAGTGTGACTTGATGGAGGCCAATCCCCTCGTCAAAGCTATCACAGCCGGCCCAACAAAAGCAATCCCTCGTTTCCTCTGGCTCAACGGCCCGCCCGGATCTGGAAAATCTGTCGCCTCCACGCATGTTATCAAATATCTCGAATCTTTTAACCTCGACTGTGCCTATTTCTTCTTCAAGAACAACGAGAAGCCCAGCCTGACTCAGCTCCTCTTATCATTGGCTCTTCAAATGGCTGAGTCCAACTTCCAGGTCCGACACACGTTCCTGTCTATGATAGAAGAGGGAGAAGTGGTTGACAGCCACGCTGATCATGTCATGGTCTGGAACAATATTTTTCTTGGACGGATCTTCAAGATGGCCTTTTCTCAACCGCAGTACTGGGTCATCGACGCCTTGGACGAATGTCAATCGCGGCTACTGACAACCTTGGTTGCCATGCTTGCCCGGATCGAGCCGACAGTTCCCCTGAGAATCTTCATCACCAGTCGCCCTAACGGTCATGTAGAAAGGCTGCTTAATCAGGAGCGAGTACTGAGAAGCGAGATACATACAGGCCAGGCAGAATCGTTGAAGGACATTGAAGCCTTTGTGAGAGCTAGACTTTCGCCAAGCATCATTGAAGACTTTCATGAACAAGACCAAGATGAGAGCGATCTAGTTGCGGAGATCATTGCGAAGTCCAACGGGATATTTCTCTGGGCTTCCCTTATTATGACACGCTTAGACGACGCCCACAGCATCGAAGCGATGAGAAATACCTTGATGCAAGTACCGAAGGAGATGAGCGGGATGTACAATGGCATTCTGAAGAACATTGTTGAGTCCCCTAACGCGGAGCTGGCCCAATGCATTCTCACCTGGGTGGTTTGTGCCCGGAAACCCCTGACAACTGATGAACTGAGGGAGGCAGTCAGGTTGGATATCAACCAGACACTCAGGACATCCGACAGATTTGCCCAGATATGTGGCAACATGATCACCGTCGACAACAATTATGTCCAGGTCATGCATCAAACAGTCAAAGAGTTTCTGACGGGTGAACAGTCTGATTATTACATTCCTCGCGCTTGTTCACACGCTCGTATTGCGGAACTTTGTCTCACTCATCTCAACGGGCGCAACTTTAACCCCCCTCGAACTCGTCGCGTGCCGTCTTTCAAGAACAACAGCGCGGGCGCCAACGACACGGCCTTCGATGACTATGCTTGCGCCAACTTCAGCTACCACCTTGCACATTGTTCGCCCTCAGAGGAAACCTTGGAGCTATTACCTCTTCTGGGAACTTTCTTCTCGTCTAATATCTTGACGTGGATTGAGCGCATTGCAAAGACTGGCCGGCTGGCACTCATTATGCGAACGATACAAAACCTAAAAGTGTACCTCAAGAAGCAGGTAGCTACATGCTCACCTATCGACTCCGATTACCAGCTTGTTTCACGTTTTGTTGAAGACCTGGTCAGGCTCTCAGCAATCTACGGCCCGAATCTTGTCAACACTCCGTCATGCATCTACTCTCTTGTTCCTTTGCTCTGTCCAACATCCAGCATCATTCACTGGAAATTTGCCAGAACGCAGTTCAAGCAGAAGGTTATCTGCAACTTCAACACTGACTGGGATGAGCGACTAAGCTCTCTTTCATTTCCGACAAGAGTCATGTCGATTGCTTGTGCCGATCAGTTCTTCGCTGTTGGGCTGGGAGATGGAGTGGTTAAAGTCTACCGTCAAAGTACCTTTGAGCTTCTCAGTACTTTCAGACATGGTGAGCCGGTTCGCAGGTTGGCAAACGGGCACCTGACAGGTATCTTGGTCAGTGCTGGTCTCAAGATTTTGAAAGTTTGGGGTGCGAGGCAGAATTTACTTTGGAGTGTTAACGTACCAGAACAACCACTCAGTATTGAGTTCAGTCCAGACGACTCCAAGATCTATGTCCCATTGAGAAGTGGAGAGGTCTATGTATACAGGTCCAAGAATGGCGCTCGACTGGATTGCCTGGCACTTACCGATGAGGATGGCTCCAGCTCCTCCTCGTCTGATTCAGAGTCCGACGGGGAAGGGGGAGAGAGGTACAAGCCCAACAACCAGAAGAAAACCAACCCTATGTTGGTCAAGATCTGCCCGGTGCTGGGTATCGCGGCTGTTGCGTATCGTAGCTCACATCTCCAAGTATCGTACTACGACGACGAAGACGGAATGGAAGCCTTTGAGAAGGAGGGATATGAGGATGGACAAGGCCTACCGCCTCAGGTGTTAGACGTTGCCTTCAATTCAAATGTTGAGCAGAGTTTGATGGCAGTTGCATACCAGGACGGGGATCTAGTCACCTTTGACCCATGGACGCTTCAACAAAAGCATACCCACCATCTCAACGCCCATACAATAGCTGCTTCACCCGACGGGCAAACCTTGGCTGCTGGAGATAGCGAGTGTGTTATTACACTCTTTGCTTTCGACGGGCTCAGACAACTGTGTCGAATCGAATCAATGGACGAAAGAATCATGGGTATTGTCTTTGCCTCCAACAATCTGAGGTTCTTTGACCTTAGGGGAAATACCTGCAACGTATGGGAGCCAGCAGTGCTCATCAAGAAGAACTTGACCGATGATGGGTCAAGTGATGTGACTGACGACTATTTCACAACAACCTCCTCGAATCTGGTTTGCACTCGAACGTTTGAGGGGAGCAACGAGATCACTGTCATGGCTCAGGCCGGTGATTCAAATTTCGTCTTTTGTGGCCGCGAAGAGGGCGCCATCACATTGCACGACATCACTTCTGGGAAGATGTGTGCAGAGTTTCAATTTCATGCGCGCATGGTTGAAATCCGGCACCTCGAGTGGCACCCGCAGAGCAAGGTTCTGTTCAGTGTGGATGCCTCGCGAAGATGCGTTGCCACTAAGATCACCCTCCCGGCGCCATCACCGCCATCTTCAAACTCGACAAGCCCTGTGGAGAAGCTCAAGCAAGAGCTTGGGAAGCAAAACCCACAAGTTGAGCATATTCTCGACTTCCGAGCGTCAGATCATGTCTTGCAGGCTCTCATCAGTCCCGATGCCACGTCATTCCTGGTGTCAACGCAATCAGGGGAGGAGCTTCACACCGTCGCTTCTTCTGACCATGAGGGCGACACAGCTCCAGATCCAACCGTTATCCACAGCACAAACTCCCTCGGCCCTGCTCGCTGGCTCACTCACCCTACTGACTCCGATTGTTTACTATTATTCGACCACGATGTCCTCCACGTGTTCCTCTGGAGAACCCTGGAGCGGCGAACCCCGCCCGCTGGCATCGTCTTAGAACTCCCTCCAGAACTGTCCCACTGCCGCGATTTCAACCTCTCGGATGAATGGCTCTCCCGTCCTGGCCTCGCAACCGTTTACCAAACAATCGACATGCCCTCCACCTCTTCCAAGCTCTCCTCCGTCTCAGAAACCGGCTTCTTGACCCTCGACCTCTCCAAGGTTTCTGTCTCCGCACCGCTCCCAAGTATTGAAGTCTCCCTCGTGACCCGCAAGCTCCTCTCTCCAATCAAATCCGTCCTCGGCTTGCACAAGTCGACATTGTATTTTATCTCTGGGCGCGGATGGGTCTGCTCAATCTCGCTCAAGAACTTGCCCTCATCCAAGTCGTACACGCGACATTTCTTCATTCCTTCGGTCTGGCAGACGGCAGATGGACAAGGGCCGATGGCGAAGGTGGTGAGCAAAGGGTCATCGGTGGCGATGGTGTACAGAGATGAAGTGGTGGTGCTGAGTGGGTTTTTGGAGTTTGAGCATAAGACTGTTTTTGGGGCTTGTGATGATCTTACCGAGAGGGAGGATGAGGATGTGGAGGGGGCGAGTGGAAGGGAAGATGTGCCCGTCATTACTAGGACTATGAGTTGATTATTAAGCAGGGACAGAAGTGCAAGAATGTCATTTATGCAGGAATGGGATGAATGGTGTGGGGCAGGGTTGGTGCGTGTGAAACATAATTCGGGCACAGGTATATAGTCTCAACTTAGTCGATAGAGGTTTCTTAGGACATTCTTTCCTTTAATATTGGAAAGGAGAAATTTTTCATTGTTGCATAAAGTACCTGAGATAAATTTAGAATCAAGCCGCCTTTTAAACTTGCCCAAAGATGAATGAAACTACTTTACCTAGGGCAACTTCATATTAAAACGGGAATTTATTTACACATCTAAAAGGTATATACTCAATCCCGAAAGAGAAACCTAAAAAATAGTCTCCTCCACCAACGTATACCTCAACTTGACCTCGACTCTCTCACCGATCGCGTTGCTGGTAGAGTACATAAACCTCTCGAGATCGCCAACAGGGTAGAGACGGCCCGACACGTAGTAGAGCTTGATATCAGGGACTAGGTAGGTAGTTATATTTCCAGTCAGTAGCCGCGGATACAGACACTCAAATGAACACGGCAAACTTACGGCTTCCATCAGTGGCAATCCACTGCCAGGAAATCTCCTTTGTCTCGGTGTCGACAGTCCAGATATCAGACTCGTATTTGTTCTTGCCAGCGTCAACAGTCTGAGGAATGGCGCCAGGCTCGGTGGGGGTGACGAATTTGAGGGAGCCACTAGATTCGTCAATGTCAGTAAACTCATAACAGAAAACAAAGAGGGAAATTTCATGACGAGGGAAAATCAGGCGTACTAATAATCCTCCAACTCAACGATATTACTAGGATGACTGTCTTTGTTGAACCCAAGGGCACCACCAGGCGAGGCGCTCAGCCGGAGCTGGGAACCGGCGCTCTTATCGTCAGGCAAGGTGAATTCAAATAACGTGGCGGAATTGATGTTGGTTGTAACGGCGGGACCGTTGCTGTTGTAGAGGTATCCCAGCGAAGTACCGGCGTTCTTGCGCACAGCCTCGATCTTGACGGCGCGGTTGACGGGGTTGGGGGCGGGTTTGGCGGTTACGGTGGTGATGGCGATGGTGTGGATTGTCTCGGTTATGGTTTTGGTGATGGTGACGGGGTTGGTGACGGTTACTACGTCGGCGGTTGATCTGATGGTGCTGATGGCGGGGGGGAGGCTGAGGCAGGAGCAGGCTTGGGAGAGGTACTTTGTACCGTAGCTGATCGGGAGCCAGGTTGGGTAGATGTTATCGCGCTTTTCGGGGGTGATGGTGATTGTGCTGGGGAGTCGGCGGGGACAGTCACGGTGATGGTTTCGTCGGCTTCTGTGATGACTTCAGTCATGTAGCTGGTTTCGGTTACCGTGGCTACAACGGTTGGGGTCACGGTCGTCTCGACGGTGGAGATGGGAAGGCCCAGGAAGTCGCGGCAGAAGTCGGAGGATGAGTCGGACTCCGTGCGGAGGAGGGTGAGGAGCGGGTCGTCGGCTGGACAGGTCCGGAGGCAACGGGCTGCCGCACCCGAGAGAAGGGATGCGGCTTGCAGGAGGAGAACGCCACCAGCGGTTTTGGGAAGCATGTTGAAGGAACGACTGGTGATAATACGATCAAAGAACGAGTGGACGGCTTCGAAAAAAGCTGAAGATCAAGAAGGGTGACAAAAGAAATAAAAGGGAGAGGCAATATTTCAAGGCTTTGCCACTCATTGCTTAAGCGCAATCTTACTTCGGATCCTTCGCATGCTTGATGGGCCCGGCGACCTGGTTCTGGGTAGTGTAGATCAATATTTTGGTGGAGTCATTCTTCAATAGCGTTTTCAGCTCCGGCCCAAGATGGCGTGGATGGATCGCCTGCCAGCTCTTCGCTTGGACGACTGGGTTTCCAGATCGGGATCTGGCAAGGGTGCCCCCTTGTAAACGGGCAAGGCTAGGGACAAGACAGATTTATCCCTGTAGATAGGCTATGCTGCCTTGTTCCGCCTTGATATAATAGTAATAGATGGAAATACCTGCGTTAATACACCTACGTAGCGGTTTAGCAGTTGGAATTTCTGCACCCATATATCTGGTATATACCGGGCTTTTTGAGCACTGTTGGCTAAGCTAATATCATCCCTTTCAGGTCGGGTAGGAGGGCTTGGCAAACTTCCCCGTCGCGAGCGGTGTAACTCCCATTTCGTTCTCCATGATCTCTACTAGCTCCATCAGCTCAAAGGTTCTTGCCCTCTCCAGTGGGGAAAATCCTGATTCCTTCTCTTCCGCCCTAGGATCCACCTTCCCTGTGTCGAGAAGCAGCCTGGCTATCTCGTGAATCTGCGGAGAATTTCTCTCCCGACAAAGTGATACAACCAGACCCAACGGGGTCTGGCCTTCCACAGATACCGCCAGATTTGGGTCCGTGTCTTCCCGCTGCAACATCGCCTGAGCCAGGGACAGCTGCGCTGAGGCGATTGTGCGCCCCAGCGCCGTTCGGCCGCTCCTCTCCCGCTTGTTGGGGTCGACTAGCGGATTATCCAGAAGCATCGTCATCATCTGCAACGCCGTCTCGTTGGCAACTTCCGTACACCACGATAGAGCGGTTCGGCCCTCCGAGTCCTCAGCATCTGGCAGAGTTCTGGGGTCGAGCAGTAGAGACTTGAAAATTCCCAAGTCACCTGTCGTCACTGCATGGATGAGAATAGTATTTCTGCGAGGGGGGTACCATTGTGTGACTCTCGCGTTGGGGTCTGCCCCAGCCGCCAGCAAAATGTCGACATAGCCCTTTCGGCTTGAGAGTACAGCTAAACTGAGTGCTGTATCGCCGGAGGCTGTAGGTTGATTTGGGTCGACAACTTCAAGGATATACCGGATAACATCTTCGTTTGAAGGCTGCTGAACCGCTACATACAGTAGCGGAAAGCTGTGGACAGGATCGATGTTGAAGTTCACGCCAGCGTCGCGCAGCATCTTCAAGATGGCAATTCGGCCAATCTGACTCGCCCCGGGCTTGCCTACCGCTGCCTTAACGGCAGCAGTGTTCAGTTCGCCAGATGGTGGATCTAATTCTGACATTGCGAGCCTCGCCAGTCTGTCAAAACCCTTCTGAGCGGCGTAGTGTAGCATTGAATCACCGTCGCAAAAGCTTTTGACACACTCTGGATACCGGCTTAGCGCTTGCCGAACAAACACCAGGTCACCAGGCTGCTGATCCAAGACTATATCCTCCTGTTCTTCGCCAGTGCCTGTCTCTGGCCAAAGGCCCAATTCAGATGCAAATCTGCATAAAACGTCCACTACTTCCTCCGTAGCCGCATCCCAGAGCGGATCGTAGGCAACGGGTGGCAGGGAATAGAGCTCTTTTACGACAAAAAGCGTCTTTTCATGTAACACCCAATTCAAGATGTCGATATCCCCGTACTCAGCGAGGTGATTGACAACCGGAATTCGTGGATGGTAGCGCTTCTTGACCATCTTTCGGACTCCTTCGGGGCATCCTTGAGATACGGGGTCCGCCGAGGGGTCGATTCCCACCAAGGCCCTCGCTGTCGTATTGTGCCCAGCATATATGGCAGCGAGCAGGGGGTGCCCATACCGACCCGATCTCATGACCTCGTCAAGATGAGATTCTCTATCGGGGTGGCCCCAAACCAGGAATTCAGCCCCATAATCGGAGAGAATATATAGGAATTTAACCCTGGAATCATAGTTGTTTGAGTTGTATCTCTCGAGCGTGTTACGCAGGAGCTTCCACGTATCCAAGGGGAATTCATTGAGAAACTGTCTCTGCTTAACCCCCCAACGCTCTGCTCTGTTTGCGTGGTGGATGACGTTTTGGACGGCGTACTCTAGGAAAGGCATCTTCTCACAGGTAGATTTGAAATCAAGATGCCTCAGCTGATAGTTGAGAAATTCTGAGATATTTTGTTGCCCACTCAAGGCAATGCAGGCTCGAATATGTCGAAGGCAGATTTCTTTTACGAGATTTTGACCGTAGCCCTCGATGTTCTCGTTACCAGTAATAGTGATCGGGAGTTGCTTTATCCCACCCTCCTTGAGTAAGAAGTCGCGCACCGATTCATGGATAAACTGAACCGTAGGCTTTTTCGATCTAGTTATCTCGGCCAGCCCTTTGGAAGCATCCAGGATGTACTTTCGCACAACCTCCAGTCCAACTGCGTGGTGTTCAAACTCTTCGAACGATTCCTCGCCGCCGGGTGTGAGCAAGGCGGCGAATAATTCCAGGGGTGAAAGCGGCCGGCTCGCGAACAGAATGCATTGGATACAGAGCAGCAGCTCTGCCAAATTATCGCAGTCCCTTGTCAGAATATCGAGGAACAAGTCGTGCAGGCCCGAAGGAATCTCGCTCAATCGGCGCCTCAGTGCTCTGATTCGTCCACGGTCATGCTCCTTGTTCAGGATAGGAACCACGAGAGCGACCCAGAGAAAAATGCCTGACGACTTGCGGAGGACTTCAGCCTTGATTTCTTCGGCTTGTTGTGAGGCGCCGATCTTGAGCTGGGTGTTGATGTAATGGCTGATATCCTTACTGTGGTCTTGTTCATTTTCCAAAACAAGCTGGAGACCTGTCTTGATGCTGATCTCTGGGTAATGACGGCTCGAAAAGCAGATGCGGACTTCGCTTGACTTCTCTCGGGCACCGATCTCCTCAAAAAAGCTAAGCATATCCCGAACATCGTCTTCGGGAGATTCGTCCAGAGCATCGATGAAGCAGTATAGCCGGCGATTGCAAAGACGGTCAATTGCAAGGTTGAAGGTCTCCTTCAGAATCTCCCGGGGCCAGCCGCCTCGCCTTATCGCCTCCGCTCCGAGCGACCCGCAATGATCCAAAGCTGACGACAGCTCGGGGAGCTTTTGCAGGATTTGAAGAAGAAGGGAGCGATACAGCCCCAGGGTCGACTTCTCTAGGTCTCCGCCTCGAGCGTTGAAAAAGAAGGATAGAACGACCGAGTCTTTCATCGTCCTCTTCGCCTCAGAGAACAAAAACTTCATGGATATAGATTTTCCGGTACCTGGCTTTCCTTTAATCCAAAAGAATCCATTGTGAACGGGCAGTTTCTCTGCATTCAGCCAGTCCTTGTATTGAGATTTCCGAAGCAGCCATCGACAAGTTTTGGCCTGGGCTGTCTTGAGGGACATCAGCCGCGCGTCGATTTGATCAAAATAGAGAAGGTCCAGCATCTCCCGACGCTGTTCATCCGAAAGAACTCGATCGTCCTGCATATTTTCTGCAGCGGTACCTGGCGAGAGAGGTGGCTCTTCCCGGGGTGGGCGCGGGTCGCAAAGATCTTCCGTGACGCGGGAGAGAGCTGATGCAACCTTTTTGTACTGTGGGTCTTCTACGCCGTGGAATCGACACATCTCCCTGTGATCGCTTTCAATATCACGCACCGTCTCGAGCGCGGGGTTCCCCAGGCAAGCTGACTCTTGCTCAACAACCTGGTACGTTGTGAGTTTGGGTACCCCACAAGGTATAATTACCTAGGTATCAATACTTACCTTCCTGCCACCAAGTGCCCTCATGCCGATAGTTTCTCGAAATGACATGATACTCCAGCTCCGCTCAGCAACCATTGCAAGGAACTCGTCGCGCAGTTGGCTGAGGTGTCTGGAATTCGGAAGCAGCGTCTCAAACACCTCCTGGTGCACGGTGAAGCCAGCTGCTCGGACGGCTTTCTCTGCTACGCGGGCTAAAAGACCCCTTGGGTCGGCTCCACCATGAGGCGTTCCGAAAAAGAAGATGCCGATGGTAGCTTCGAATATCGTTGTTAGATGGGCATTCACGCGGTGATTCGCGAATGCCTTTGACTGCCGCAGCGCTTCCTTGACGACAATACCTCCAAGACTGTGTGCGATGAAGAGGAGCGGCCTCGCTACCTCTTTCTCTGAAACGCGAACATCGCTAAGGCAGTTCAGCAGCTCCAGAGAGTGATCGGGGACGGTATTCTGGCTCCGGGGGCCCGCAAAGGCATGATGGACCCGCGTGTCGTAACCGAACGTCATCACCCTCGCGCTGGGGACTGTAAGGGGTAAAAGATCCCGGGGCCAATATATTTCCCTCCGCGAACTCCTATCCTTGCTGCTGTGGAAAAAGGCTAACCTTTGAGACTTAGCTGGGGTCCCGCTCGTCTCGTTGGTAGCACTGCTAGGGGGGTCGGCGTCGTCTCCTTTGTACGTAAACGTGCGTTCAGGATGGCCGTTGAAGCCATGGACAAGGACTATGCTGTATATCAACAGACAGTCAGCAGCGGGAGGAGCGGGCATCCTCAAGCACGCATGACGCGCAAAGCTAGAGCGTCGTGCACTTACTCTAATTTGATGTCCTCCGGCTTGTGAACCACGGTTAACCCTGCCGATTCGACGATTGAGGGCTCGGGAAGGAGCGCAGTCCTTGAGCGTTTCATGTTTGGCAAGCGGCCCGGATCGCGATAGTCGAGCAACACTAGGAATCGATTGCGTTGACAAGAGAATTGTTCAAGGCTCTGGGCAGTCAGCATTTTACCACAGGCGCAGCGCGCTGCACTGCCACAGGGTCCATCCAATTAGAACGTGACAGGGTCTCGAGCCGGTGTGACCAAGCGCGTCAAAAAGATAATCAGCACGTGCCAATATTGCCGGCCGAGACGGTAACTTGCAATGTTGCCAAGAGGAATAAGGGCATCGACGGTATATGTAGCATAGTACCTAGGTATAACCTTTGTACCGCGACTTATGAACGTACGTACCTAACCAATGCCGGGTATAGCGTTGTAGAAGACCGGGCTTTCTTTTCGGAAAGCTTTCTTCTATTAGACACGAAAAGGTAGGTACCTTATATAAAGTATCTACCTGGAGAAATGCTTTTCAACTAGATATCTGCATCCTTAGCATGTTCAGCCGCGTTTTTCCTACCTAGGTAGCCTCACTCCACACGGTCACGTTCTTTACGCTAAGATAATAGCTCCACGTTGGGCTGAAGATCAGGCACCAATCCATGACCTTCATAGTTTTCTTTTCAGTTTGGCTGCTATCTCCCTGTTGAGTTTGCCCACCGGAATCTGCCATCTCAAACATCTCGGTTTCCGGCTTCACTCTGAGCAGCCATGTCCCTCCCGTCGTCATATCAACGCAACATTCTCCACTGGATCCATCAATGCGACCGCCTTCAGCCTGATTGCCCACCAATGCCGAATCAGAACCGACCGCCTCACGAAATCCCGTCATGGGTCATTGACATCCAAGAGGGACGCATCGTTGAAGGTGCCACGGCTCCACGCTACGTGGCTCTGAGCTATGTCTGGCCGGCGATGAACGCAAATGAGACAACGCTCGAGCTACGGACGGACAACCTAAAGGAGGCACAAAAAGCCGGCTTCTTGCGCGACGTGAAAAAGGGCTTTCTTCCCAGCGTCATCACTGATACGATTGACCTCGCGAAGCAGTTGGATCAAAGGTATCTATGGATCGATCGTCTCTGCATCGTGCAAGATGGAGACATGAAGCGCTCGAGATCGAGAATATGGATAGCATCTATTCGGGAGCCTATTTCACCGTAATTGCCGCCGCCTCAACTGGTTTATACGGGGAGCTTAAGCCACAGAGCCAACATATCCCCGCCGCCTTGTCCTCTCGGGCCTCGCCTGCCTCCCTCTATGATCAACTTTTGGAGTCCAAGTGGGCCACGCGTGGATGGACCTTGCAGGAACAGATTCTCTCCCGACGCTGCGTCATCTTCATCGACGGAGATGTGTTCTGGGATTGCGGGCGATGTCTGTGGATTGGTGACAGTCCAGAACCTGAGGCAAAAGCGAACAGGGGCGTTGAGAAGTTTCCGCAAGAGCTCGGACATGAAATGCCGGTGACCGTACCCCTGTCATCGATTGTTTTCGCTGATTTCAAGCTGTACAGAGACTTTGTCTGCCTGTATAACGGCCGTCACCTCATCTACCCACAAGATATCTTACGAGCCTTTGGGGCATCATCAGTTCGCTTTCACGTGCCTTTCCCGGTGGGTTTGTGGGCGGCCTGCCGGCTCATTTTCTGGATTCTGTGCTGTTGTGGCAACCCTTTAGCAAGGGAAAACGCAGAACCACGACACAAAAGAGGGCTGAGGATATGGATATGCCCCGGGAGAACCTCCCATCGTGGTCATGGTGCGGTTGGCAGGTTATCGTTGATCCATGGAGTCTATGTGTGCGTTCACTAGAGTGGTTGCGTCCAGAATTGCGCACTTGGCAATTGGTGCAGTGGTCGCTCCTGTCGGGGGACCTTGAGCACGAGGAGATGTTAACAGGGCCGGCGGTTCTCGAGGACCATTGTCGACGTTTCCTGGATGGGAACGATGTTATGGACTTCCATCCAGGCTGGTCGCGTCATAGTATTAGGGACCTTCCCCGCGACAAGACCGGGGCATATCATGGAAAAGAACCCGCTGCGATTGACAGCAGCCACCGCTACGCCTTCACTCACTTTGCCGAGCCTACCAAGCTTGTCAGCCATCTTATTCCGACGATCGATCCAGTCAGGAAGCCCAGTACGGCCTTCCGAAACTGGCCGTATCTTTGCTGCGAAACAGCAACGGGCACTTTTAAGGTTGAATTGATTCTTAGCGTTTGGGGGATCTGGTTCATACTGATTCAGTACCAGAGCGTCAAAGTCTCGGTCACCTCACTCGAAAAGTTCCGCCGCGGAACGTCTCAAACCAAGGCCCCCGACAGCCCTCACGACAACCAACAAATCTGCTTCATCGTCACCCTCGTTGATGCCAGCGGCCGACCTGCAGGCCTGTTGCGGATGATGGACAAGACCAAGATCGAACCCGGCCAGGAGATGGAGCTGATGGCTATCTCCTCAGGAGCCATGGCGCGAGATCAGCTCTTCCTATGACGAATTCGACGAGGCGATCGACCTTTTTGCGCAGAAAAGGTAGCAGAATGGCGATAAAACTACAATCTACCATTACAAGCGAGTCCCACCTCTGGAAGGCGCCGAGGGAGGAGGGTCAGCGCGCTGGCAAGCCTCGAGGCCCTGGGGGGGGGGAGGTCGACTACCATTTCTACAACGTCTTGTGGATTGAGCGGAAGGGTGGCATTGCGCACAGGAGAGCCGCTGGCCATGTTGCCAAGCAGGTCTGGGAGGCGAACTGCAAAGAGAAATCAAGGGTGGTTCTTGGATGATACAATGAGATCGCATGCTAGGTACCTGCTTACCTGACTGCACAATCGACATCTGTTAATGTACCCGACTTGGCCTAAAAACAGCCAATCGGGATCACTCAATCCCCATGTGTATGCATCTACTCTTATCAGGCGACAGCGTCTCTTTGCTCCGACTAACAAAAGTCTGACAAGCGTAAGGACGGATGCAAGCAACCTTAATGGTAGATTAGCACAGCTTAGTAAAAGCGCGGAGCTCAGAATGCGGGGAGGCCGCTCGCCCTCCCATCACCCCCCTCTTCCGGTTGAAAATGTCCTCCCGCCGCGCTGCTGGCTATGGCTTGAGAGGTATCAGTCCACCAACCTGCATACCTGCCCAATCTGCCGCTTTCGTATTCAAGCGTCGGTCATCAATACCAAAACAGACAGCATTTTTGGTACACATCTTTGATAATGCACGCCGCTAGAAGGTAGCTATGTTCGTACTTGGATGGAGCCATGCTATCATTTGTAAGCCCTGGGCCGTCGAGATGTTGTTGTGACGTGAACAGCTAGGTATGCTTATGCTGGGTCGAGGCTCGGTGTATTTGCGGTCGAGGTGTGGCTGGTCTTGGACGATATGATGCGCTGTGAAGAATTGGGGGCGGTAACACAGGTCGAGGAACCAATCGTTATTTCTCGGCCTGTTTTCGGCGGAGAGGTGGGAGAGTTTTGACAGTAACACGTCAGCAAATACAGATCTTATCGGTGTTCCTAACATGAGGACCTTTGTGTACCCTGGATGCTCAAAAGTCCTGTAGAAATCTAGTCAACGTCAAGCAGACAGGGATGTCGAATGCTTCGTCATCCTGGTCTCGATCCCGAAACCCGGGCACGGGAGATGTGTCAGGATCTAGATCTCGGCGCTGCCGCAGTTAAGAGTATCTCGGACTTCAGTCCAGGACAAGACAAAGGTCCGATAGGGCTGCTAGGGGTGCAAACTTTTGTGTATGCGCTAGATCCAGAATGGCAGTCAGCCATGTTACACAGCAAGGCAGAACAGTCAGAAGAGCCGGCCGGGAGCTCGGGCGGTTAAGCTAAAGTCCTTGAGCAAAGAAGACCCGATACCACCGAAATGAGCAAACCAGTATCAGTTGGACTCGGCCCGGCTTGCTCCGGGCTTCGAGTTTCGGCGTCTCTATAGCTCCTGTCATGGTCATGTTACGGATCAAACGCCCGATTAAGATGCGCCTTGTCCAACGGTCCACCGTTCGGAGAAAAGGATGGCTGCATATCTGGTGTCTTCGTCGGGCAAGGGCCCGCTAGACGTAACACACGACAGCTGTTAAATTCGGCGTCACTCGGCAGAGGCAACGCATGCCATGTCCTGCAGGGCGCAGTTTGGCCACCTGAAGCTGAGGGCAGTCGTTTCAGGAACACCGGATACTGGGGCTGTGGGATTTGGAAAAGGAGATGGCCCCGCTGAGACGATGATAGATATGTTGCTCACATTTGATATTGTATTTCGCTGACCTTATCTGGGCACAGTCGGATAAATCGCTGCACCTGAGGGCACGCGACATGCGGTTAAAACAATGAGGACGCAAGCACGATGCTGTTTCATGCATTGGTAATGTGCAAGCAAGCCTTTTTGCAGATGGGTTGCCTCCAATCATAGGAGACAATCCAATCTGCAGGAGAAAATTTCAGGGGCTGGGCAGGGAGGAAAAAAAGAAGACACGCCGAAAAGCAGACTGGGAGACACAAACCGATCAGAAAGCTCAGATTGGTACCAACCTACAGTGTCACCAAAAACCAATCCCATTTTGGGGCCCTGAAACATCGTGTTTGACCTCGCGTGGTTTTGTTTCTGCAAGGTTGGCACCTGACAGCACTCGCCAAGTTAGTGACAAGACTGCAATGGTATGTACCAGCCGGTACTTGGCGGCCGGATACCGGCGATTGCGATAGATAGCTGCATGAGGTGTGCGCCATATCAATCGCCAACAGGACCAAGTTCGGCCGACGATACGGCTAGTACCTTCTATAAGGCTGGAGGTATCGGGTGGCGACATCGATTGCGCGCTCCAGGGGTCGACCCCTTGGCACCCTACTTTGCGAGGATGCAAAGTCTGTCGTGTGGTGAGCCTTGGCTTGGCTGCCACAGCATGCTCCCAAACAAAGCGGTGGTGTAAATACCTCGACGGAAAGGCAACTGCCAAGAGCCGCGCAAGCCCAGTGATCAAGACATGACCGACCGACATGAGCACAAATGTGCCGGGAGACGGATGGGATTGGGCTTGTGTTGACGTTGTCACTGACGCCAGATGATCTGCGTTGAGCGCCAGGGTCCAGGGTCCCTGGCTTTGCCCACCGAAACACTGATTGCCGGGTTTTTGAGAGCCGAGATCTCGGGTTGGTGGATGCGGGGCGGGCGAGGACAGGACCGTTCGAAGGCTGGTCTTGTGCGGTCTTGACTCCTGCTTTGTCTGTCAAAACCGGTGAGCAGGTAGAAGACTCGTAATCGATGTCTTGCATCCATTTCTGCATTATACCAACACGAGAGCTTGTCCGAATGGCTGCAGATGGCATCTATGCAAGTGTCAAGGGTATTGTTGGGGGTTCAACATTCGCTGCCCTTGGCGTGGACACCGTTGGGTCTGGACCACCAGTCTTTGTCCGCCTGCAGGACCAGAAAGCATGACATCACTGGACTCAACGGGTGAAGCCAGTTCGTATCGCGGTCTAAATGCTATATGCTAAATTTGCGTCAGCGAGGAGCGTTGAAACCGCGGGGTGATTTCTCCAATAACCTCCAAGCTGTGCGCCTAAATGATTGGTTGTCACGTACCTCTTGGAATCTGAATTGAGTGGACGAGTGAAGAACCCAAGCAGCAGGGCTTCTCAAAGAGCTCAATGCTCGGCCATTGGTCGAAATGGCCAATCGCAGAAGGTTGCCCAAAAGATGCGGGCCAGCGAGAAGGGTGAGTGGGTGACGGGACGAGCCTGCCACGTCGGGGTTGAGTTGCCCCGCCCACATTCTGTCCAACTGCCAGGACCCAACCTGCCCAACTTTCGCCTGATTCCCGTCTCGCCTTTTTTTCTTCGATCAGAGGCACATGGATGCTACCCTTCATGCATCTCTCGCCGATCCTCCCAGTCACGGGCGCTGCAGCAGTGTTGACACTTCGATACTGGTCCAACACCTAGTGCATTTTCCGCTGTCGCAGAATCAGTTGACAACGACAGCCATGAGTCCCCTGATTCACCGCAACGGCAAGGCACACTTTGCGTCTGTCGCTTCGGACATGATGCCATGTTGCATGCTTGGTTTTCCATAACAGCGCTCCGAGCTGGGATTAGGTCTACTAGTGGTCAAGGAAGCAAAGTCTTTCCTTCTTTCGTCATCGCGGGCATGGCTGGCCGTTTCGTGAGCTAAGACTTTGGCGACGGGATCGATTGGACCAGAGCTGCCATTCATTCGCTCGTCCCACGCGTTTCGCACTGCGATCGAGTTTGAGACAAGTGAGAATTTTGTCGACTGCAGGAACCGTCCACCAGGTGACTTGGACAGCCCATCATCTTCAAGAGAGGCTTTCTTGCTATGTCATTGGCCTGCCTATTCGCAGCTATAAGACTTGGCGTACATGGGTGTTGTGTGTCGTGCCGCAAGCCAAGCAGTTGACAATCGCCGGAGTCTTTTGCGGTGTTAGACATGGATCTTTTGAAGGCCGCGTTGGCAAGCAGGAGAAGGCCCTCACCCAGTGACTGATAAATAAATAGCGAGGTGTTTCCTCCCAATTTTTGGACAATTTCCTGTTGATCAGACAGGCCAACATTTCCAGACCTTGAAATACCCTTCTGCTCGTTTCTTGCTCTACGCTCCTCAACACTGATCCCATCACTCCTGTAAGGCTCTGCTGGAAGATATCCCAGAGCCACAGGTTGCGGTTCACCTTCAACAGGCCGTCACCACTCTCTATCAGCAGAACACCTCGACATCCCTACTTCTTTCATCCGCGCTGGATATCGAAGCCTCCTTTAACAATACACCACTTTGCCTATCATTCTCGTCAGTAAGTCGGTTGCTTTGCCATCAAATCCATGTCTTATCTCCGATTCCCTGTGCCCCTCGCGGGAGATCTCCCACCAGGGACCTGGTCGCACCCCACAGTGGCACCCATTCCAAATTTGGCTCCCGCATCTGAAAGCTGACAAGGGCCAATCGCGCAGCGGCAGTGACGCAACCAGCAACCCAACCATTATCATGGTGGAATCTCAGAATCTGGAGCGACGGTTGTCGACAATTGCGCGAATCGGCGAGGCATCGTACGAGTCGGACTATCTCATGCGAAGATTTCTCAACCCTCGTCGGGAAGAGCCATCATTTCGCCGCGAGGTCTCGTGGGTCTTGACATGGAGACGATGGAGGCGAGCGGCGTTGGGCGGCCATGCTGTGCCGTTTGGGAGTGCCGTGACGACCGAGAGACTGGTTGCGAGAAGTCGAGCACGGGGAAGGGCAAGAATGCGGGCCATCTTGCAGGACCTGGAGACTAGGCTTCCATGATGGCGGCCATGACCTGCTTCTTTTTCTGATTTTTTTTCTTCCGTGAGCATGTTTGGTTGGTTCAACGGGCGCTGGAGAGCCTCAACCAGGGCCCTCTAATAATAGCTACATTATTAGCAAGGACAGTGCTGCACTGGATCGCTGATCATGGCGGGGAAATCTAGCTTTGAGGGGTGCTATTGAATACCCTTGGTTTTATTTTTAATCTCGTATTCAATAGTATCAATTGGAATCGTTGCTGCCTTGAAGCTCAAATGTGCTGTAATTCATAATGCCCTTGTTCTCCCACCTGGCTTGGAGTTGCGGCGAAGAAGTCCAACAGCGGGGAGGGAGACAAGGACAGGATTGGCAGTGAGTGGAGCCCCAAAAATAAACTTTGGGTGGGGTTCCCGCTGCGGAATGTGGGCTCCCATCAGCGAGTAGGCGTCGCAAATCGACAATCGTATTGTTTGGTCTCCACTGTCAATTCTCATGTTCGCAGCTTTCACCATGGCCATTGACAGGCAGCATCTACCAAGACTGGACTAAAAATGACTCTTCTTTTTTTTCTCGGTGGCTCTTTGCCTGATGGCAGCCAATGATCTTTACCGTTGATTTCCATGTTCTTGCAAGCGGCGTGGCCGGCATCCCTTCCGAGCTGAACAAGCACGTCGCCATCTGACAGGCATCGAGCCACGCCATTGACCCTGCCAAAAACTGCGAGCCCACCATCGAAGTTGGGGCTACCCATCCGCCATTCTGCACTCCAAAGAGCGGGTTTGGCCTCCCGCCCCTGGTACTACACTCCTCCGCGTCCAGGTCTGGAGACCAGAGAATCGCTTTCCAAACAAGATGCCAGCCTGCCTCGGTCGAACTCGGTGGACGGTGGTCGCCCCAGCTTTCCTGTGCGGATCTAAACCCGGTTGGGACAAGGTGAACGGCGACGCACGGCGTCCCGCCATTCTGCACCTTCAACGGGAGCCGACAGGGCAGGAACAGGCGGGGGGTGTTCAGATGCTGGAGGGCAAACCACCCCATTGGAATCTGGACCAATATTTTTTGCGCCACGCCCTGGTGTTCCCAACGGTGCCAATGCGCTCACGTTGACAACTGATTGGAACATTTGTGTAACTAAATGGGGCCCAACAAGAGTCCGGCTGTGTCCCTTTCAACTGATGTTGTACACCCCAATATGCAGCAACACAGCTACCTGACGGGGCTAACTGCCAAGTCTGTGATCAGGACGGCGATGGGTGAACTGTTCACCCGTCGCCCAGCATACTATTGAAGGAGGGCCTGCTGTATTAGCTGGAGATGGCTCTTACACCACCTCTTAAACCCACTCTCGAATCCCTGTTAGCCACCTGCAAGACGAAGGGGGTGCTTCAAGGCATGTTCTTACTCGGCTTCGGCTATGATTTCCTGTCCTCGATCTGGGCTGTCGCGGCAGGTTGACCGCGCACCGTTCGTCGGAGCCACGCAACGTAGCGCCAAGTCCGGAGAGAAGCGCACAGCTCCAATCCGCCAGTCGGGTGAAGGCTGAGAGGTACCGCGTGCTTAGCGGGACCAATTAAACCATGTTCGAGGATTATGTGGAGTCACCGTCTTGAGATCTTGTCCTGTTGGGTTTTTGTTCTTCCTCTGACCTGTGTGGTCGAAGGGTGGGCAACAGTACGGCGGACCAATAGCCAGGCAGTTCTAACGTGGACGGGGTACAGCATGCTGGGTCTGATGAGACAATGTTCGCTGGCGAGCGCAGAACACAAATCTGCATGCAGGTGGGGCAAGTTTGTGTTGCAAAGGCCCGCGCACTCACATGATTGGTTGGAATATTGTTCTGACAAAAGGGCAACCCATCTACCTGACTTACCTCGAAATATAAATCAACTACCTCATCTCTTCTGTCAATCTTTACCTAAATACTTCCACGGACTATCTGCTCTGCAGGCTGAGATTCCAAACACTTGCTCTCGTACACTTTCCTCACTACGCTTCGCCTTGGCATCGTCCACAACGCTTTTACGTTCGCTCAAGACCGCATTGTACCCGAAACCGTGTGTCATTATGGATATGGAACCCATTTTTCTGTCCGAATGCTCACGGTCTGTCTACCTTCGGTTGAAGTTCTGCTTCTCTACCTACACTTCCATATGTCACACTTATTTGAGGAATCTCACTTAACATCATTTCCTTGCAGTCAATCAGACGAAGTCATCCTGACACCCAAAACCACCTCCGTCACCCACATCAATGACAGCGTTGATGATATCTACAGTCGAGAATCACACAGTCACGGGGTTTTAACACCATCCGCGGCCCCCATTACCAAGGGAAAAACAGACGAGCGAGATGCAGACGCCATGCTTCATCCTGATCTTCTGCCAATGGCCTCCTTTTCTTTTGATGCCGACAGCTCGCTGCACGGACGTCTTCAAGATGCACCCCACGATTGCCCGGACCCCTACAGCCGGATTGGCTGTTACACAGTCAAGGCCCAGCAGCTGATTGACCATTTCGACCAACGGTTCGACTCGAGCACGGATGCCACACATCGGCGATAAACCCGTTTAATTCCCGGTCCCGACTGCTAGCATGGCCCTGGCCACGGATTCATCGAACAGACCTGCGTGTCGGCAACCTGTTCCTCTTTGTGTTGGATCATGATAATGTTATTTTCATCTACGAGTTGGTCAAGTTGGCCTTGGTTGTTGCATCCTTCTTTTCAGCCCGGATGCAATTGTGTCGACATAGGTTGTGGATGGTCAGGTTGTTTGGCAGCTGTCTGAATCATGTGGCAGCGGCACCTACACCACTTACACAGCTCTCTTGCTTTCCTAATTTGGATGTTTCGGCACGTTGGAGTGGGAACGATTGGCGTGGGTGGACCGCTCAGGATACGCTAGATGAAACCTGACTCGTGGACCGAAGTAGACGTGACGGGACTTGCGGGGTATGTTCAGCGCCATCTGGTTGGAGTTTCGCATGCTAGCCTGGCGAGACATATATGACGGGTCGTGTTTCGTTGTTCAAGACAGAGCATGGGACGGCTGTTCTGGCGAGACGGGATGGCATCTGTGTCTATTGTAGCTGTGACATAAGGTTTCCAGGCTGCTAGATCTGTTCAAGTGTCAGAGTTGGTGTAATGGTAACTGTTCTCGCAATTTGAGAGCCTAGTTTGAAGTGGGGAAGGGTCCCGTGCAGCGTCAAAATGCGCACTACCTTAGAACGACGATTTTGCTATCCAGAGTGACATGAACGCTGGGAGACACAACCAACGTTTAATCTGCAAGAAGCTAGCCTCGATGAACAACACCGCGACAGCAATATTTACCCGGCATGCAATTCTGAGGATGGAAATCACTGCGAGGCACGCCCACACGGTATTACCGCAACAATTCGAAAAATTCGGTACTTTGGAGCCAGGGCACCTACCTATATTGCGGGGCTGAGATGATGTCGCATCTCTTAATACCTTGGCGAGTACCCCTGAGCCTCTGTAAGACTTGCAGGTGGGATTCTAAAAGTGAAGTCTTGCTTCATTTTATAATTGCTACATAGAACGCAACTCTTACAGAGCCCACAACTCTTGCAGAGCTCGCAACTCTTACAGAGACCAGCAACTCTTGCATACATGCACAACTCTTGCAGGATGTGGTCTGTGCATTTTTCACTCACGTCATGCATACCTACCGACCTTACCGAGGCCTGCCGAGAGGAAACGCCCGGGAAGTAACCACCGATTTCGTCCCACTGCCAAATCGCGCTGCTGACATAACACGCAACGGTCATGCATACCACAGTACCATCTTAACCCAGTTGGGCTGCCTCTGCGAAACGCCCCTCACGTGGTGAGACGCTCCTTAGGATTTGGCGTACCCTCGTGCTTGGGCCGGGCACTGTGCCTGGCCCATGCACTTTTGATGATTGCTTCATCAGGAAGTCGTAAATGGGATGGGAAGCTGCGCGTCAAAGATGCAGCAAGAACAAGTCAAGAACAACTTAGAAACAACGGACCAGGCTTAGTGTTGAGGCTCAGACCACATTCTTTTGCAATAATCGTTGATCCTATCTCGCACAGAACGTTAGCTACCGCCTTTATCGTCACGGCGCAGAATTGTAACTTGATCTCTTCTCGTGCAGCGGTTCAAATCCCACGCGGCATCCAACATCAGCGCAGGTACGCCTCCTCGGGCCGCAAACTCCTGACTTGTACTTTCTTTAGCTAATCGTAACTTATTCTGCGCCAATCCTCAAGAGGAAAGACTGTTGGGCCTCTGCGTTTCCAGGAATCTGTAGCTGCTGAGCGGCCTCGAAATGATAGAACTGATAATTACCTGTGTAGAACATTGCTCCAATAACAGGTAAGCTCACATCTCGGTTCTTCAACTCGTTGGCAAGCTAACCAGTTTCGCATGGACGCCTTCTTCAAAGTCATGGTAGTTCGATCGAGTCTTGAGGCTGGGGATATCACTGGACGTGTGGTTCGGTGTGGGTGCGCAGGTACCTACCTTAGGTAGCGAACAACGCATGGCCTGTTGATGCCGTCATGCCTGAAAGTGCGATGCTGCATGTCAACAAGAACGCCTATGCTCATTACGGCAACTCCTCTGGCCTCCACATTCTGTGGCCTTTTCCGATAAAGCGATAAACGACGATATTTTAAGGTCATTAAGAAACTTACCTAACTCAGGTAGCTAGGTAAGCTTGGTTCTGCCGGTGTTCTGTATCTAGGTACCTCAGAGTCCTTGAGATGATAACATACCTAATTGTGGGCTTTACTAGACTGCCCGCTATGACCCCGACAAGCTAAAAGCAGTCACATATTCGCGTGCATCGGTCCCAAGGGTTTCTTAAGACCATGTCTAACGGCATATGGATAATAGAGTATCCACCTATATGTACTAGAGGGCCGTGATCCAATCTGATATCGTCCCTCCACACCCTACTAGCTGCAGGTGTATTCTCGGGGCTTTGCTGGCTTTCAAGCTGTCGCTCTGGCACTCTATTGGATGGCGACCTCAACAGGAACAGCCTGGTCCCCGCTTCCCGCCCATGCAGTTCCTACCCGCTTCTTTCTTTTTTTTTGATCCCTGTACCACATCATGGTTGGAGAGGCCGACCGGCCGGATGCTGTGTAGTATACTAGTTGAAATACGTACTTAAGTACCTAAATCCAAATATAAGACAAACATATAATCCTCCCTGATCTCTCTCTTCTTAAACTCTGCACACGTCGCTCAGTTGCTATTACAGTCCAGGAATTGATTCTTTTTTCATCCACCAAGCCTATCTTGTGTTCCGAGGGCCTATTTAAAGCCAAGTCTCCAACACCCCTTTGATTCTCAGCATGTCCTCCACCACTCCTAAAGCCGGCACCCCGGGGCCTCACAACACCAATGTCTCACTGCAAGTCATTCCCCAAATTCTCATCGGCTCTTTGCCATCTCAACTTTGTCTCTAACTTTTACTTTGTCTCTTGCAGCTCTGAATACCTCCAGTCCCTTAATCTTTCATCGGCGTCTCCAGCCCCCAACTCATGGAAGAAGTCATCCTCGAAGAACAAATCCAACAACGCCATGCTGCAGTACTACCTTTCCGAATCCCCTAAAGACGGAGCAAGCATGTACCATCGCTGTCACACTGGTTATAATCCGGCATCATCCTCGTCATCGTCGTCGCATTTATTACCTGCAGCCATTGCAGCCCGGAAGCAACAGTCTACTACCCATGCTTCCCAGGTTATAGATACTTTTGACAAAGCTTTCTCTGGAAGCCAGTAGGAACAGAAACTCCTTGTTTACCGGCGGTGTCGATGGCCGCATTGCACCCGGTGCGGAGCGGAGCAAAGCCCGGGTGAAACTCCGGAGCGGACCCACATTTCCGGTACGGGAGTCTATACAAGACTCACGGAACTCGTGGGTTATTAGCGGTGTAATATATTGTCTCATGAATTTAATTGGTTGGATATGCGGCAATAGCGTGTTTTTTTTTGAGACATACTCGGGGGAGCTACATTTTTGGCTTTTGGGATGTGGTGAGTGCCCGTGTGTCGGTGTTGGGCTTACATACCTTAGGAGTGACAGGTAGCTCCCAAAAGCCAAAAGGGTAGCTCCCCCAAGTGTGTCTCTTTTTTTTCGTCTGATGTTTGCATTAGTTGCCTTAACTGACATTTTGTTCGGAGCCGGTGTGGGCCGCGCACCAATGCGGTTGGGTTGTGTCTGCCTTGCTGAAAGAGAGCGGGCCCGAAAACCAAGATTGGACTTGACTTTGGGGTGGGGCCTAGTTGCCGGCGGCAAGTGGGTAGGAAATGCCGGAATACAGTAGATATTAAACTTTGCAAATATTCTGTACTTTCCAGACAGTGTACCTAGTCTGAGAATATGTTCCATGTCCGTTATGAAGGCTGTTGTTCCAGGTAGGTACTGGATCGGGAAATTGCCTCGGCTAACAGTTGGTTCGGATGGGCAGATACTACAGTTTCCTCAGCATAGGTAAGCGAGGACAATCAGCTACCCGTACCGAAGGTAGTCATGTTGTGGGACAAAAGGAGAATCATTGGCCACCTGCGGTTACGTGGCAGCAAAATCACGATGGCATAGGTGTGTATAGTTGGCGTTCTGTCCTCGGTGACCCAGCCTGCAGGTCCTGCCCCTGTCTCTGTAGAAGGTTCCTTTCCCGGGCTTTCCGCTCACCCTGCCCACAAAATAATCGAGACTGCAGATAACTCCACCCCTTCATACACACCTCTCTCTCTCTCGCGCAATAGTCACTAATAAGAGTTTAAAGTAGAACTAAATGATAGCACCCTTGCGAGCTATAGCTGGCTAAGTTTTGAAGGATTTTGGCCATAAGATAGTTGAAGAATGTGAGGTCGAAGCTCGTAGTCGTCGTATTAGTGACGGCGATTTGGTGTCTCGATTACCGGGTACCATACCTTAGTTTCACTGCAGTAACTGCCCGCGCTAAGTCGTCCCTCCAGTACGTCATATCGAGAAATGCACATTCTGCGGTCACCCCACCCGCTATTATACACGCACCCCTCCCCTAGCCCGACACAACCCCTGTGCTGCCCAGACATGACCCCTGCGGTCCCCCATGACCCCTGTGCTCCCCCGACATGACCCCTGTGCTGCCCCGACACGACCCCTGCCGCCCCGACAGACCCCTGCCGCCCCGTGTCAAATCGTATATGGGGGCCAAAAAGGTGTCAATTCTGTTGTTGTACCAGGGTGAGTTGCCCAGTGGCTGGAGAAGGCCGAACCCAGTGGCTGGAGAAGGCCGAACCCAGTGGCTGGAGAAGGCCGAACCCAGTGGCCCTGGTCCCACTGCCAAGATATTAATTCCTTAACAGTGGGCCTCATTGACTATTCTGACACCCCGACACGACCCCTGCCGCCATCTGCTCCACTTAATCGTCTGGAGAGTGTCCAAATATCGGTTTCGCACTTATCCTGCAAATGTAGTCTATAAAAGACCACGAACTGGTCTGTTGCCTTTCCTTCTCCATCGCCCACGGTACTTCCTTCCAGGCTGCTAAGTGAACATTTTTGAAGATTGTTATAAGACTCTAGGTACCTACCCTGCACAGCTTAGGTACCTTATTCGAAAATGCCCCCAGCAACCATGCCCACCTCACCTTCTCTACTGCCCTCCAAGCAGAAGTATGCATCCCTTTTCCATGCCTCAATCCCTCCCCAATACATACGTCTTTTTCTCTCTCAACATACCGTGACCTAATGACTTGAGTCCATTGTTAGTTCCACTATCAGCACTGCAAGTCCGTCAACTGCAACCCTTGGGCATTCTCAACTCCAGAGCTCAAAGAGCAACGGCACCACCACTTCCCCAACTGGCGCAACCCCAACATCGCATCAGCTTCAAGCTTTCTTAGACCAAGATCTTCTCGATGATGGCACACTCCATGGTCGGGTGCCCGACCATGTGGCATATCTCGACGAAGACTCATGCATTCCCTTCTACGAGGCACGTGCAGAGACTGCCATTGCCGAGTTTGATGCTGCTTTTGCTGGCAGTGAGGGGCGCTGAAAGCTGACATGCACGGGTGAAAAAGCATTGGGCCCTGTCGATGATCTGTGGCAGGCAGCCAACCGTCTCTTCCCAGCCAATCACTTACAAGAAAGGGGTGATGTCTCTTTTGGGACCGGTGTGGCCCTAGGAAAATTACCCCACCTTCACCCCTCTTTCCACCACTTGCAGAGCCGACACGCGACTTTTTTTCCCAAGGAAATACAAAACAGAAAAACAATAAAAAGATCTTTTCACGCCTCTTCTGAAATAACACCACACCCACCACACCATCAGCACAGCATCGTCATAACCTCCCAGCCTTCTTTTTTTCCCCAAGGTCTTTTCGTTATTTCCTCAAGTTTTAGCACCTTTCCTTTACACGCTTCATGAAGGCAAGGGACGCAGAAATTCGCTCGTTTGGTTTCATCCTCTGTTGCCTCGACCGTTTTTGATATGGGACATAGCGACCAGGATTTAAGGTGTCACTTGACGTCAAAAGTGGACAGGAATGGGTTCGGTTATTACCTTAGTTTAGCCCCTTTATTATATTTTGCTGGAGTGCCCGGTCAGGAATAACCGCGCGACTGGAGAATGGCTTTCTCACGCAGCGATTGATCAGTAGGAATATATAAACTCGCGATAAATAGATAGATGATCCGTTGCTCGACGGAAGTTTGCATCTACGTCATTTGAACACGGGCTATACATGTTCTCATGTACCTACCAGGTACGTAGATACCTAGGTAATCAACAAAGAAAAGTTAAGAGGTAGCTACGCCCGATTTGGGGCGCTCATGGCACAGAAAACCGAGAACATGAATATGTGTGAACAAAAGCATAGAAGCAACGGTTATCTCTATTACTGAACTAGCTTGAAAGAAATATCAGACCTTACCTTTTACTTACCTTAAAACCCAGTGTGACTTTCCTGCCATGTAACACTGTTTGTACAATAGTCGGCCGCATGATACCTGCCTAGGTTGATTTGGGGCCATTCCTTACCTTTTCTTTACCTTCTTTTCAAAGCTTCCGGCCGTATTCATCCGGCGGCATCAACGCACTAAGAAGGAACTCGTAGTCTTTTGAAGACCTAGCCCTGCGCAACTTGTTATACGCAGCTTGGATATCGAGAATGGACTGGTGACGCACCTCGTACTGTTCCAAAAACCTCACTAGGTCGTCGAGTAATAGGTTGTAGTGCCTAGGCCGATCCCTGATATCTGTATCGGTCCATAAATTACGGCGTTCATCGCTGGCACTAACGGCGTCGACCGGGAGCTTATAGGCCTCTAGATCCTCCAGAAACCAAGACAAGCTCTTCTCGACGAGACGTTTACGAGCCAGGAGTGTGGTCAGATCCTTGACGCGGATTGGCTTGGCGAAATGCTTTGGGGTGAGAAGTCTTGGATACCACCATTCAGTTTCAGACAAGTTCTTCTCCATCTGCCACCAGTCCAGATTATTTCCGACGCCAATTCGAATCTGACGCCACCGCGGATCAGCGGAATGAGTTGCAATCTCCTTCCACGTCTCCGTTTTACCATTATTCACCAGCAGATTGCGGATCATCCGCACTATGTTTTCCCAAGCCGCCCAGAGACTGCGCAACTCCACGTATAGTTGTTGCTTCAATGCCGGCAAAGCCGCTTTGAGTAATCTTGTAGCAGTTGCCGCTTTTCCGTTTGTCTTAGCATCGCAGTGGTGACATAGAGATGACCCTGAAGCCAACTTGAGCGCGCTGCGCGCCCTTCGCGGCCACAAGACGTCCATAGGCCAGCCCATAATAGTGATGCCAAATGCGCGGCTTCCTTGCCATTTCCTGCACCCGGCGCATCTAATCTGGTGAACACGCCGTTGCTGTAGGGAGTACATCCGTTGCTGTAGGGAGTATATCCGTTGTTCCGAGTCAAGGACGTTCTCATCCTCGAAGGTTATTACCCAGTCGATAACACGGTCCATTGGAAGTTTTTCAGCGTCCGGCAACCTCGGCAAGAGGCTAGGAAAGAGCCAGTTGAAAGTGACCTTTCTTAGTCCTTCAGGGTCTTCACACATGACGATGGGGGCCTCAGGATGACCGTTAAGAAACCTTGTGGGGCCCAGAAGCTTCTTTTGAGATTTGCATTCGAGGCATCTCCGCTCGTGACGAAGCCTCCCGACGATTAGTGGAATGAAAGTTTCAACGTACGGGTCTTCGTCGTCCTTCCGGCGCGGCCGGGTGATCGAGCGAGTTGGGTTGTACGGGTAATAAGCCGCCTCATACCGCTCTTCGTGCTCTTTTATAAACATGGTCAACATTTGCTTCTGTGTCGATGCCATCCTCTCCTCTTTAGTCGCCGTAGGCTTCCATTCAGTGAACATCATGCTCTGATATTCAACGTATGATTCCAGCGGTTTTCTTGTTGTCGTGTTGAACAAGTCGCCGTCCTCGAACCTAACGTGCGGTAGCATCTTCATGCAACCGCAGCAGGCATACTGGCTGTTTTCCCACCAGTCCTGGGTGCTGTGCATCAACTCGCTTATGGGACGCCGTTTAATAAACAAGGCTGTGTCCACCGGGTTCGGGTCCGGGTTACCATATTCAGGAAGGAGCTCCAGGGCGAGCAGGCGCTGCTGGAAGTCGAATTCTATCGGATCGATATATTGACGAAGTGACTTTGAAACTTGAGAAAGGTTGATGAGAGAGATAGGGTCCAGCAAAGAAATGATTCCATTGAGAATCTCGGGCGGAACGGAATATAACATAGACTGAGTCGAAGCCATGGTGAAAGTAAGTGGTTGATAAGTTTTGTTCAGTTGTATGGTTGTTGTAGGAATGTGTAAGTTGATAGATTATGTCTCAGAAGAATTGGCTATATCGTATCGCGGCTCAAGCACATCTTTTATACACGATATCCTTTGTAGTAATGTAGTAGGCCTTCAACTTTCTGCAGGTGCACAAGAAGACAAGAGGCATTGTTTGCATAAACAGTGAAAGACGTGACAAAAGAAGTGGTCGAGGCTAAAAATGGAACAATGAAACCCAATCTGTTCGTTCAATGCCATTGTTATGTACTTCACCCACTGTGGAGTAGCCTTATTCTCAAATGAAGCGTACCTATCGTTGTGCTCAGGTGACTTCGACAGTATATTGTAAGGTCCTGCAAGATTGTAAGGACTGGGACATAACCGACAAAATTGTAGCAAGTCGAAAGAATCGCCGGGGATAATTGCAGCGATGATCGAGCCAGAAAGCCAAGGACTTCTTGATGGCACCACGAGAGTGCTCGAGCCCTCCTCAGCCTTTGTCAAGGGAGAGCCTAGAGAGTAGATGGCATTCCAGCCCTCTCCGCTTCCTTTGCTAAAGCACAAGACTATCCATTCCTAGCGACCTGGCCCCATCATAGCACCAAATCTGTTTAGGGGCACTTGGCTATGCATTTTCCAAATAGGCGAATAAAGACAATGTGGGCTGTGACAAGCCGATTGCCCTGGCTGGTAAAAGCGTGCCTCAGTGAGAGACCTAGTAGAGGTCCTGATATGTAAGTCTAAGGAATTGGAGGATGTGAACGCGTGTTTGATAAGGTATCGACCAGGCCCTGCGGTCCATGTCGTGTGAAACTTGGTCTCCCGGATTTCGAGGCTTCGTCACACTTGATGTTGAATCCGTCTACGCGGGCCCCGGGGCCCCAGTCGCAGGGTGGGCAATGAGACGAGTCGAGCCGAGCCGGAGCCAGAACTCGGCTCCTGGCCGGGGCGAACTCGTGTGGAATACCACCGGCTTAGTGGGACGAGCCGGGAGTATTTTTTCCGGATCAATTGGTTGTTGCGGCGCCGGTTCCCCTGAGTGGCCGGCAGGGAGGGCCCTGCCGCCCCCCCTCAACCACCATAATAATACTATCACCAACCTTACCGGCCCATGAGCCAGTGGGACGAGCTAATAGGAAGACTCGGCTTGGCTCTGGTCAAAATTGCTTCAACTCGGCTCGGCTCGTTGGCTCAGCTCACGAGACGAGCCGAGCCGGGCTCATCTCATTGCCCACCCTGCCCAGTCGCCTGGCATATTTTTCTAGCTCAGGTGTGTCGTGAAGGCGGAACACATCTAGGCAACTGGGAAATATCGCCGGTGTGCCCCGGCTCAAAATTCTTACTGCCTTGTAAAAGAGATAGGTACCTACCTAGGTAGTGCCGTAATATGACCTTCGTGCCATGTCCTCCACATACAAGCGGGAATTGCATATTTGGTGGCCAGGCGGCGAGCCTATGGTGATGCGCCGTGGCAAGGTCGATAGAAAGCCACGCAAGAATCGTGATGGTCGTGCTTTGAGTACCAACATCAAAGGCTCTCTGATGCGAAGTTGTTGAGAACCTTAGTACCGATGGATTTGCCTTCCTGCTTTGTCCACCGATAATCGCAGCAAAGCCGCTCTCGGCTCTGCAAAAAGCTGGACAAGCCGGAAAACTCGCAATAGGTCGATTTGGCAGAGGGTAAGGTACCACCTATCGAAAACTCCGCCGGGTAGTGGAGCGGGCATTGGCTACGCGGTAGACTGAAACCAGTTTGTTGAAGTCATGGACATGACCGGGGATGACGCCCGACTAGGTATGTTATGTTAAAAAAGCTCCGTGAGCGCTCAGAGCCTGAGGTCGTGTCGTGGGTGCCGTTAACAGAGTTTAAAACATAAACATAGTAATGGAGAAGGCAATCTTGAATGCCTGTGAAAACGAGGGCATGAGGGAAAAAACCTACCTTCAGCCGAACATCTGAAATGGTAGGTAGGTAATATGGGGTGCCCATAATTGGAAGCGATAAGGGCTCAAAACAAATGGGGTGCCGTGGGCAGCGATGTGGTGGGCAATATGGTATTATTGGGGATGAAAAGGTAGGTGAGGAAAAAAGGCAGTGGTTCTGGCAGGAAGAAGAAAAGCAAACCTGGAAGGCAGTGGGCCTGTGTCCACGTCCTACAGCTAAGGTATGATTTCGCTGGGTAATGGGTGAGAGCATAATAAGATGGGGCAAGCAGCAGAAACGATGAACCACGAAGAAAGTTGGCAAACCGGGGCAGGGCGGACACCTTGCGAATGCCAAGAATGCGGCTCCGTCTGGGGCGCGACCCATGCGAACCACGCACAAGGCGCCCTTCAACTTCACCTCTCGCTGCTCTAAGAGTTGCGAGAGGGGGTTAGGGTTATGTATGCAGGCTTGGTCAGACTCCAGGAGCGGTAGGTATGCATGGCAAGGGTACTGTTCTGCTCGGGACCACGCAAAGCTACTAGCTAGGACGGGTCCGAAAATGTTTTCATAATGAGCGGAACCCCCAGGTCTTTTTCTTCTAGAATTTCCCAAGATGCTTTCTAAACTCTAGCCTTCAAGTTTTCTTCCACCCTGACAAGATCTTGTCGGAACATTGATTTACGTTGCGAAGCCCGGAGTCTTTTCACCAATTCTTGTATACCTTACTTACTGAGGCAGACTCTGTCTTCTTCTTGATTCAGGTGCAAGTCGCCGCTCATATCTCAGTCGACCCTATTCTGTTTGACCCGCCAACAATAACAACGATGCCGTCTCGTCAAACGAACCATCACTTTCAGGCCATTGACGGACAGATGTAAGCAGATAATATTTACCTGTCCCCTCTCAATTGCCTTATTAAATGTGTTTGATTTTCCCTGGCTTGGGCTCAATTGAACTACAATCCTCTTGTTCTTGATCTGTTTCTTTGTGCATATCCATGCCCATCCAACGGTCTGCAATTGCTGACCTAAAATCTTCAGCTCTGGATACACGGACCAAGCTCATCGCCCCAACACGGACAGTGCCACCGGCTCTGGCCCCCTCGACATGTTTCAACACCAAAATCCCCTTCACGATGCAACTAGTTATGGCAGATTGCTTGCCTCCAATGCAGACCAAAAGACCCGCACAGGAATCTACATTCGCAAAGCTCAGGAAGTCATCGACAAGTTTGATGCTTCGTTTAAGTCCGGCAATTGATCGTGCTCTGCGGGAGTAGTTTCGGCCAATAACATGTTCGATCCGCAAGACGGGAGATTATCCGACAAGCCGGCCTGTTAAGCATCCAAGCCCAGGATGCCAAGGCTGTTGCAACCCCCACGAATCTGGTCCATTCCCCAACCCATTGCACCACACCACCACCACCTGACCTCGACACACTGCTTTTTCCCTTGTTTTCCGATCATGACCTCGACTATTGCATAGTAACACACTCGTTTTCCTTTCATATATTACCAACACTTTCTGGACACTGCTCAGTCCAGTCCAAGACCTTGGACGTCATTGTTTTTAGACAATACCCATTCAAATCCGGTATCTGCGCACGTCATCCTGCCACGAGGGTTCTCCCGACGATCTGGCTCCTCATCTCAGTTGCCTGCCGCCCGGACCGCCGGGTGTGACGGTGTGGCAAGCGTACCCGCACCGTGTGGTGCAGCCCAAACGGGGTCCAATCGGCGAATTTCAGCTTAGGACACCGGGGGAGTCGGTCATAAACCGTTACTGGGCAGCGCTCCAAGCTTTTGGATTGGTAGTACAAGGGCTGCGGACCAAATTCTGCACGAGGGCCAAGACTGGGTATGTTTTGTCAGACGCGGAAAGGAGGGGCGTTGAACAGGATAATACAGTACGTCCCTGAATTGGTGGGTTATGGACAAAGTCATGTAAATGAAAATGAAAATCATGGATTTCTCTTTCCCTCATTGAATAGTTGAAGGAACATCAGACTTTAGCTTTCTCGCTAGAATAGAGTTTCACTTAGCACACCTAGCTCTGTTGTTGTTTATTATGAGGTAACTGCAAGTAGGATGGAGGTTTCCATTCTAGGTGCCTAAGGTATTGTTGACCAACTCTATGAATATCGGCCGCAGGCCGTGATTAGACTCTCGTCGCCTCCTTTTAAACATAGGTACTAAGACAGAAGACTTCTGGTTACCCTCTCCCGGCACTTGGAGCTGTGACCATCTCAACATCGGCCGGCATATCGCGCGCTCTACGTCGTGTCTGCATTCGACTCCAGGAAATGTAAAACCCAAAGCAAAGCAAAGTGGCCGGCACGGTGAAAACTACCCATATCCAGATCTTTTCCGGTCCTGCCAGGAACGAATCGTCGTCGTTGAAGAAGGGCATGGCGAGGATAGCCTGGCAATGTATCAAGGTTCAGTATATTTCTAGACTTTTCTTGGTGCGGCAAACTTTGTGCTAGTGATCAAGGCGTAAACCTACCGCGAAAGATGTCCCAGGGAGAAAAAACGCTGTGAGGAGGGCAACCTAGTTATGGCAATTAGCTTTGGTGTCCGGGTGATAATTACCTAGGTAGATGGGTAGGGTCTTTCCTACGGTTTTCATCGCAACGCTATCTTTCATCATTTCTGTGGCAAGCTTCTGTGTCTGGAGTGCTAGCTGTCCTGCGGCTTCAGTTTCCTGCCGCGTCGCGTGCAGGATTTTCGTCATTTCTTCAGTGAGGTGCTTTGTTTCCACTGCGACATTTCGAGACTCTTCAGCTTCGGTCTGAGCAGCCTTGAGGATCTGTTGCATTGTCTCGCCGTTTCGTATGAGGAGCTGGTCGCTGATTGCTCTGTTGTTATCGACGAGCTTGAACCTTTTGTTAGCGAAAGCAAAGTGAATACCCTAACGTTAGTTCCAGTCATCAGGAAGCTACTTCACTTACCAATGCAAGTACATTGCTAATTTTCCGTTCTAGCTCGTCTCGGAAGATTGAAATGACTGACAGGTGGGAAGCAGCCACATTCAGAGCATTCAATATGTTGCTGAGATCGTCGGGTGTTTTCCGAATGCCAAGGAGAGCAAACTTCTGATGGAATCGTCTGTTGTAATCTCGACAACTGGTTAGGATCTCAGAGAGCGAACTAAGCTCTGAGCCGTAGCGATGAAGATGGGCTGCCATGCAATGGAGGGACTGGTTTGTCTCGGCATTGACTCGTAGCAGTCCCCCATCAGTTAAGTCCTGTCGAAGCAAGTCTTCCTCCTGAGGTAATAATGAATGCATTAGTTATAGCCGGCACGATCCCAGTTTGCAACTGCATCTTACGTATGAGATAAGCTGGTCATCAAAACTGTTCAGCGAGTTGTTCCACCACCTTAAAACACTGTTCAGAATAGCCATCTGTAGATAAATGGGGTCGCGGCTCATCGGAGCGGATGTACATTCCTTGTAGGAGTTTCTAAGGCGGATGATAGGCTCCTCGACAACCTTTTTCCACCGTCCGTCTTGAAAATTGAAAACAACAGCCATGGACTCGTCAGCATCTGCGTATCTGAAGAGGTAGTTAACAGCAATCTTGGACCCGCGGATGTCTACATTGGGTCCGACAAGATGGAGATAATTCAAGGGGTTCATCTGGCTCTTGCTTTTGGACCCAACGTGCACTGCACTGTCGCTACATTGGACCTGAACTCGTACAGGGACAAAGAACCAGAAATTTGGACTGCTCTCAGCAGCTTGGCTGGGGAAACCAGCGGGAGATGGGTGCTGGAGATTGGCGAGGGCGTTGACGAAGGATGGAGACAGGTGGCAGTTGGAGCGCAACAGTAGAAATGCTGCCTGGGATAGACGGAGTCTGTTGGCGTCATCGGGCCAGGGCTCATTGCCGCGAACTAAATCGCGATTGATGAATCTTGGACATGGATCTTATCAGCTTTGTGCTCAAAAGCCCTTCATAAACGAGTTACAAACAAGGTTGTTGCCGTGAAGGAACCCCGAGTCTGCCACACCTAGTAGTTAGCTCAGAATTGCGAGGACAATTTGACGGTGGAACGAGAGTGGCATCGCACAACCTTTAGATAGGCATTGAGGTATTCGTCGTTGAGAGGTCTATCAATGCAAGCTGTTGCGGGGCTAATGTGAGCTCTGTCTTCAAGTCGCGGCGTAAAGTATGTGACCTACAGCCTACATGATTGAATCCTAAAAAGCGAATTGATGTTATTTCTGTGGTAAGAAGAGACTTTTCAAATGCCGCAACGTTGATGCTCTGGCTCAACTCGTCTTCTCTGGAAATCCGGGGTGTTGTGAGCTTCTGCTCTTTGGTCTTGCATTGGCAGAAGAACATACAAGACACTTTTTCGCATGCGGTGTTTTTCGCTTGGCTGGAGCCCTCCATTCATGTTTCTCAGCAGAAGTGGCACAGCCATTCAAAACTGAAGTACCTAGAGTAAAGTCAAAGATGAAGTGACAAAGTAAAAGTCTCAGGTAAAAAGCTTCAGACAAAACACGAAAGAACAAGAAAGCAAGCTCCGCGGTCCTCCCACGCGCCGTGCCTTTCCTAACTGTGCCCCAAATATTGGCTTGTTCGCGAAAACGCCACCTACTCTGCCTTCCACTCTGGTGCGCGGCACGCGGCAAAAAGGCGACCTCCAATGCCAAGTTAGGAGAGGGAGTTGCGGGCTGAATATGCACAATGCAGCCCGGGCTAGTTCCTTTTGAGCTGCAGCGCAAGCCTGAGTCAATTGAGGTCGGGGCCAGTCGGCTGCCTTGCTTCTGACATCTGCAACTTGATCAATCTTCTTTCAACATCTACTCTCTGGGCCTGCAACATTCAGCATGGACTACTTCCCGAGCTCATGGATAATCGGGCCCGATTCTGCAGCTGGTACTGCTGATTCCTTAACCGCACCACCGCCGCCCATCCAGTTACCATCCCCGCGACCGGCTCCTGAACCGTCCACCCAGCCGCCAGATACGAAATTACCTCCACATCTTCCTCCCCCTCCTATACCAGCGCAAGGGAAACGAGTGCCCGTTCAGCAACGCCACTGCGACCACCATATAGAAGCAACTCTTCCTTTCCGGTTGCGTCGCCGTCGTTCCTCTATATTTTCTCTATGCGGGGATACTGGCGACCGGTGCTGCTGCTGCGACGATGTCTTTCCCGATCATCTGCGGCCACCAGGCTCTACGTACTCGAAGCCGCCACCGCAGCAAAGCCCCTTCGGTAATCCAAGCTCACCAGCTGGGCCATATCCAACTCACTTTCCGCCGACCTGGCTACTTGGCGCTCTGAACAACGGCATCAACGAACCCAGCTGGCCGCAGAAGCATAGTCAGCACTGTCCACATGCAGCAGGAACACCCCACCGCCCGCCGAGTCGCTCAGTCGAGACGCCGAAACATATAGAACAACAGAGGGGAGAAGGCCAGCGGCTTCACTCAACCCTCGATCAGGAGGATGTGATAATGCGCGACTTGAAGGGACCCTCGAGCAGGCAGGAGGAGATCGACAGGTGGATGCAGTCTCAGCAGCAGCAGAATCCCGGCCACTCGACTGACTTGTGGCACGGCACCGGCAGCGGACTGTTGTGGTGGGCGCAAGAGAAGCATCCATCCGAGGTCAGTGTCGACTGGGACAATTCCGGACTGGGCGATGCACCTCATAAAGGATTGGAAGTTCCTGATACATATTCAGTTTACAAAATGCCAGCGTATGGGAGAGTGTAGAGGGGTTGGGTCTCGCTGTCACCTGGAAAAAACTACATCTGCTTACTACTATCGCATTGGCATGTGGGCGACAAAAAATGTGCTCTCGTTGTTTTTTATTTTCTTTTATTTTCCTTCGGACGAAAAGTCAGTCGGCCCCTATCCATCTACCTTCGATAACCTCACCAAATCCCCCATTTTTATTTCTCACCTGACGATCAAGTGTTCAGAGGACTGGCCCAGCAACGACCATTCATCTTTCTGCCATGCATACTTGCAAAGCCAAAAACCTGATTCTCCTTCTAACCGCCATTCACTATCGGCTGACGTGGACGCATCAGGGGTGATGCAAGCCACCGCAAAGCCAAGGCAGACAAGCCGGTGGCTGAGAGGCCGCCTCGACATGGGATTTGCGGACTGTCAAAGTTGTTTCGCCCGTGGAGCTGGTTGCCTTACAGTACCTCCTTAATATTACTAGAATGGCACTGCCGCCACCGCGGACCATTTTTCATCGCACCTGTAACCTTTATTTCCTCCTTATGTCAGAGCGCAAGCCGTAATACCTTACTCAGTCCCCAACACCGCCATGGCAACAGCGATGAGCGGACCATCAACCATATCCAAAAGCGCGTCGGCGCCATCTGAGCTTCGGCGCCTTGGTTCCCTGCCGATGTGTATCGCCATCGACAAGTCTGGGAGCACATATGGCGCTACCCTTGCTGCCGAACTCAACGTCGCCCGTGAGCTCGCTGCCCTACGACAGGACCCAGATGCCAGCCCGGCAAAGCTGCTACCATGGTCCGACGAGGCTTATGAACCGATCGAGATGGATAGCAATTCTGCCCAAAAGCAAAACTTCAACTTTGGCTCCGGAGGCGGCACCGACCCCTCATCACTGTATTCTTTCAACAGATGTCTTGAGGCTCTGCAGTCCGCAGGGATATGGGTCCTCATGACCGACGGCCAGATCTACGACAACCTAGTTGAGAAGTTTGCGGCTCAGACCACCGAGGTCGGCATCCACAACAAACCATGCGTCATCGTTGTCTTTGGGGACACCAGCCGGGCTCGTCCGGGCGCCTGTGATATCTCGGTTGGCATCTGCGTCTATGCGGTTGTTCCCGACTGTCTCTTTCTGTTCCATGATGTTCCCAGCGGCATTGTCCGCATCATGCAAGCCAAGGGCAAGTTCAAGGAGCTTCTCCCTCTGACATCCGATGGTGACCGCGTCAAGCTAGTTGTGGCTCCGTACACGGTATGGGCTGAGCTTCCTCGGGTGGCATACAAAGATCTCTTCAACGTTGAACTTTCCACGGTGCGGGCTTTGGACCCGGAAGAAATGGCCCTCCAGGATGGCTTGATCGTCAACATCCCCGACATGCTGGCGGGCAAGGTTGACGAAGCCATCATTGAGAGCATCGTGCACAACAGCGACAATGTGAGGAGCCTTGCGTTGTCTGCAAAGACGAAAGGACATGGTAAACGCGTCGGTGCTTGGCTGCGGAGGCATCAAAAGGCGCTTCCACGGAAACCTTCGTTGCCGGAAGACGTCGATGGAAAGGCAAACCGCGCTATCAACCAGTTGCTAGACGCTTTGCAAGTTGGAGAGCCCGAGGAAACACTTGAAGATCTTCGGTGCGCTGTGCGAATCGCTCATGAGACGAACATGATGCATTTTTGGAAGCGAGGAGGCAAGGCCGACGAGTCTGAAAGTGAGATCCGACGGAGGAACCTCAGGCTCCGAAACGCTGCAAGAGTGGCTTCGGCCAGTCCAGACGGCAGATCCGCCCCCTCGATGCCTGCTGCGAGCCCGCAGACTGCATCTGATCCATTCGCATATTTTGCAGACTCAAATCCCACGTACCCGTTGTTCTTACCTGGTTTGGAGGCGGCCCACTTCACCCCTATCTCTTCGCTATTTGGAACAAGCCCCGATGTCCCACAAACGCTATTGCCTACTTTGCAAACGGATATCCCCGCTGTCGCTTCTAAGTACAGTGTCGGCACATGCGGATATGACTCGGGAGCCTCCGACCGCGAGCACCGAGCCCTAGGGGTTAGTAACGAGATGGACGAAGCCCCAATATCCCGTGATTACAACGCCGAAGAGCAGAGTCGGGGTCGCAGAAATAAGAGGAAGTGCAACAACGATGATGACGACGACGACGACGAATCGGCCGCCATCGCTTCCCGTATTATTCGGCGCAGGAGAGCGCAACGGAGCCGTTCAACCTCAGTTTGTCGTGACGGGCGAGGCCCGCTTATGGTGCCCAACTTTCGAAGGCACAGCCTGAAAGAGGAGTTCTGGGGCCGATGTATGTTTTGCCACAAGGAAGACGTGCTCACACTTTTGCTGAAGCGGCCCCCGCAAGCGTCCACCCAAGGATTTCCGCGAGAGGGTTCAGAAACGAAAATCGCCTTCCCACTAGCTATGGGCTGCTTCGCTGAGATGAAGGCTCTGTCGTCCTTCATCTCGTGCGACTCTTGCGCTCACTACCTATTGCGAATCGGGACATGTCCAACCTCGGAGACCATCATCGGCGCGCTTTGTCTTGCCTCCTTTTCTCACAACAAGGCAGCCGTGCTGGAGAACATCGATCTTGTTGTTCGGGGACGGTTCGATAAAGCCGATCTTATCGCCATTTCTGTCGCCCTCCTTGATGCGCATCTCATCGAGACCGAGAGAAATTCCAACAACAGCACTAATGAGGACAAGGACCTGTTCCGGAGGTGTGTAGAGTGGGCTATAACGGACTTGGTCAAGATGCTGGAGGTACCCTCGACACTAAGCCTAGCGTTTGCAGGCCCAGGCCAAGTTGCCCCCTTACCAACATTATTGACTCAACTCTTGACGATGGGCAACTTCAGCGACCCGTCACATGTCGACAACACAGAGCTACTCTTACTGCGCTACCCCATTCCAGGCTTCTTGGTGCTGCTCCGAATTCTATACCTTATGCACCTGATCACCGCCGAACAGACGCACGCGCTGATGTTTCAGAAGGTCATGTTCCTGGTGATAGAACACTTTATCACAAGGAGGATGTCGCCAGCGTCTCGGCTCTCTCTGGAGAATTTGCTCACCGATTCCGGGACTGTCAGGACTAGCATTTTGATAGATGAGCTGAATGAGCGTGGACTTTGGGCGACGGGAAGCTTGCAGAGCCTGGAGAACGGACCCCATTTTGACACGTTCAAGCAGGGAAGTGGGCCTGCGCTGGCTGTGTTTTTGCACCATTTGTTTCATGAAGAACTCAATTTTTCCACGGCGGCTGGCTACTTTAACAGTTTGAAAGTCACGCCGGCTTTGAGGAACCTGTTTGTTGCGCCGTTGGGAATCAGCAGTGGCTTGGCTGCTGATATGATAGCGGCCCGTTGAGACAGGCAGGGTGAAAGATGGGCTCCGATTACTACCCAGTGTATTTTTGGATCTTCTCAAAGACGATATACAGGTACTATCTAGTATATGTTCAAACAAAGGCAACCAAGATTTATGGGCAATGACATGAGCCAAGGTACCTAAGCTGGGGTCAACCTCATCTTGGCTCACGGCACCTAGGCCTCGGCTTGGCTTAAAGCTATCACGGCTTATCTCATCTTACTACCTTGTAAGCCGCTCGGAGGTGGTTTTCCCGTTCCGGCAGTGGCCGGGAGCCGAAGGAAAGGGGTCCCGGCTCGGCAGACACCTTCACCCACCAACATATATATACCCCTAATCTTAGAAGGCTTGCAAGCCGCGAGATAAGCCGGCCTTTAAGCTTGACTTGGCTCACGCAAAAATAAAGCTGTCTTGACTCGGCTTATGAGGCCATCTCGTGAGATGAGTCAAGCCTGGCTTATCTCGTTGCCCACCCTGTAGGTACCCATCTGACAATTCTGAAGCCAAAACAAGCTGCTGTTGCCCTAAGGAGTTCCATTCTGTGGAAGCCCTCAGCTGTTTCCAACAGCTGCAAGAGATCACTTTCACGTGCTCTTTTGATACTTTCCTTGATCTTTCCCCAGGAGAAGTAACCAAGTGATATCAGCGAGTGGTGCTAAGAGGCAACCGGAAGTAATGGAGTACAGTGGCTCCTGTACCGACGCACTGTGGATCGAAAGGAGTCGGGCACATTTCAAACTCACTGGAGCGTGTTTGCCCAAAACTTCAACCTCCTCATTCTCAGTGCTTTTGCAGAATGGCATCGACGGGCGACTTTTATTCCTCAACAGAGGCCCGACAGCACGGCAACGAGCTGTATAAGAAGGGCGACTTATCTGGAGCCGAGACTTCGTACCAACGCGCCGCCAAGTTGGCGCCCAACGACCCCGCGCCGCTATCAAATCTATCCAGCGTCAAGTTTGAACAGGGGCAGTATGCAGCAGCCGTCGAGTACATCCACAAAGCCATTGAGTTGAGCAAGGCGCTGCCGTCAGATGAAGCAGCAGAAAAGAAACACCAGGCCCTGCATCTGAGGCTCGCCAAGTGCTATGTGCACGAGTGCAGATTTGCAGAAGCCGAACAAGCGTTGAAGCAGGTATCGGACGATCGGTTCGGCGCCTCTGTCAGGTCCACTTCGGACGTTCTCAATGCCTGGAGGACTTGTGAGTCGTCGGTTGACGAAACAGAGCATCGGCGCAACATCATCAACCGTCTACCAAGGCACAAAGCACATCTGTACGTCTCTGCCCTATTGTTCAGAGAGTCGCTGTCCGATTGTCATCACTAACTCGCAGTCCCTAGACAAAATGTTTTCGAGTACTACGCTATCGGTCACGACTTGGCCGAGCCTCTTGCCGACGACGAGTTGTTCGAGTCAACTTCAGTACGTGACTCGCTGTCTTTCATGTTTTGTGGGAGTGGAGATGCCCGTCATGTCTTCCTGACCTTGGGCACCCTCTTTGTCAAAGGGCACACGGCAAAAAGGAAAAAGAAGTTCAAGAATATTCATTTTACACTCGTCGATCTCAAACCAGCTGCCATCGCCCGCACACTCCTCTTCTTCGAGATGTTTGACACCTACCAGTCTCTCCGGTCACGTAAGGCCCCAGGAAGCGAGAATTTGCCAACGATCATGGCCTACGTTTATGCTGCCCAAGTTATCCCGGCTGCAGTGAACGAAGAGATTCAAGATCACATTGAGGCTCTCATTGAGAGTCTAGAGTCCGAGGACGAGGTACTCTTTGAGTGGCTCTTTGTCGATCCTGCTACACGCAAACAGGCGATGTATGTGTTGAAGCAGTGGCAGACACCCCTGGCCGAGCAGGCATCATACTACCGTACCAAAACTGTGCGGAGAGAGCTGAAGAGGCGGGGCAAGCGAGGAAATCCCCTTGGTCCGTTGCTAAAGGAGGCCCCTCGCTCTGGTATGAAGAACGACAGAAAGGTCTTTGACGAACTGGCTATTCTCCTGCCTCCCAAGGATTTTGCGGAGCGTCACGACCCCGAGTTGGTGCCGCTCATGACGGCTTATGAGAAATCTACCAACAATGCAGCAAAAGCCATCGGAGCTTACATCGATGAGAACTGGGTGACGAACCCGACGCTTGTCGATGTTGACTTCAACCGGGCTTCGGAGGGTGACTGGTACAAACCTGACGAGGCCAAGGTTCCTGATTTCGCCTCGGATCCGCTCGAGTTGGCTCTTAATGTTGCCCATGAACCTGGGATGAGTGTTTTAGACTCTCTAGCAACTTTCTTTGATTACATTTCCTTCTGTACTCTTTTCCTATCAAGGCATATGAAGGTTGAGGTTCTGGTGGGCGAGATGTTAGACGTCATGGACCGCATTCGCTGGAACTGTCTGGACTCCCGGTCCCGACCGTGTGGTGGTATTGATCCTTCCGGGTTCCCAAAGACGTATGACCGCATACATATGAGTAACATTCCGTACGTCCCCGTCTGTCACGTTGTCTTCATTTACTAACCAAACGTCAGCGATTATATCGGTGGCCCACTTAGCACTGGACTTCACGGTCGCCCTCTACTCGGTGAAAATAAGGTGACCAACCTTCGGTTCATTATCCTGCTGAACCCACCCATGTTCTCCGGCCATGAACACCTTCAGTCTGAGTACTTCCTCATGTATAACGACAAGATCATAACAGACCATTTTGGCTTGAAACGCCGCCCGGCAGAGGTAGATCCCGGCTTCGCCAGCCAACTCGCGCATATGCTGTCGATGTCGAACATACCCGGTGGGCGCAACGCCTTTGCTGCCGAACGCTATATTGTGTGGGATCAGGTGCCGACGCGGAAATTGCTACCCAAAAAGGGTCTACTCCCACGATCAGCACTCGAGAAATGGTTATACGCTCACTTCCTCAAGATCTGCCTCCCCTATCCCCGGCCCCCAATGACCGGTCAACCTATCTACTCGCCTTTGAACCTGACGACATTCTTGCGGCTGGTAGAGCATTTTTCTTCCATCGGATATCCCTCCCACTGGCTCTCGGGTATTCTAGAGGCTATCTGCAACGGCGAGATAACCACCACCGCCCGCGCTCCGCGTCAGATTGCCACCTCCGAAGCCGACATCGATGCCGTACACCCGGCGGCCAAAATGACTGTGACCCCTTGGCGAGCCGACTTCACGACCACGCTAGGAGTCTGGTCGCGGCTGCTGCGGTTTGGCTTCGTGGCTCCGCCCTCTTCCATCGTCGGGCCTGGAGATGTGGGGGAATACAGCGTTTCGTTCCCGCCCTTTGGGAAGCGCTTCCTCCTCAAACCGCACTTTGTCATTTTGTTTTGGGACACAGCCAAAGCCACACCACCGGCGGGCGAGGCAATGAGGCGGCTGCTGCTGGACGATGAGACTGGGAATCGCTCGGAAGTGGCGGCAGAGAGGCGGAAGAGTGCTGTTCATGTGTTCTCGTCGTTTCATTACGTCGAAAACACCCGGACTGCGCGGTGGTGGTGCCGCACGGATGTGATGAAATCTCTGACGGGCGACGGCTCGGGATGGAAGGTGTATATCTGGAGAACGGACACCTGGGACAGGGTGACTGAGGGGGTTGATGCAAAGACTGGCGTCAGCTTCCTGGGTTCATGGACTAAGTAGAGATTTCGAGAAGGTGAAACCTTCAGGAAAACAAAAGGCTTGGTAGGATAGGGACAAGTATGAGAGCGTAGCGAATAGATTGCGAGTGCGGTTTTCCGAAGTCTTATCTAGCGGAGAGTGTGACACCAGACAGTAGCCACCACAACCACCTACCCCTATTTCCGTGTGATAAAAAGCAGCATAGCATCCGCATCGTTCAAGATGCTGTTCTCAAAAGGTAGGTCTGCAAAAGAAATAATGAAAAAGGAGGATGCGCGTGTTGTTGACGTTTCTTTTTGCGGAAGAGGATGGTGGTTTGAAACGGAAAAAGGCAGCCGCCCATGGGGAACAAAACCCCCCTTGCATGTGAAAGGGGGGTTAGACTCGCGGTGGCTGCTCGTACAACATTCTGCCACTCTCCAAACAAGGCGGTGGCAGCATATGTCGGGACATCCACGAGCAGTGGAAATTTGCGCTGTGTACAATTTATTGGCAGATGTGCACGGAGTCTTGCCATTTACGCCAAGGCACATCGCAAGGCATCCCAATGGATAGTGTATTTTCAGCAGCTAGAGAAGGCTGAGCACCCAAGGCGTTAACCAGGGCAGACACGTTGGCTTAGACTCGAAGTCTCCGAGCCCGAGGTGGCTTGCGACCCCCGCTGTGATGCGTCGTTAGCGCGATAGGCTTGGAAGATAGTTAAGTATGTATTTGCCCCCAAACCTCCCAAGCAGAACCTATGATTTTGTCAGGCGGATCTCTCACCCAAAAGTCCGGTTTTCCGTGCCCGCTGCTGCCGTCCCCCGCTCTCCTTTAGGCTTCTCTTTACAGGCGCTCAGAGCACCTCCGTACCTTGCCCAACTCTACTAGGCACTTACTAAATCTTTCGCGTGGTGGCCATGTCTGGCGGTCTGCTGGAAATTCCGGCCTTCGTCATCGGAGTGGCCGGCCTGTTTACCTCTTGCGTTGACGCTTTCGGCTACTTCAAGCTCTACCAGGGAGCGACCAGGGACATTGAAGTCGTCCTGCTGAAACTCGACATAGAAAAGGCGAGACTTCTGATTTGGGGCCAGAATGTTGGCATTTTCCACGACAACTATCGCCACCTGCAGTCCCTGAACGAGGAGGTGGCAGGAGTCATCAAGAGAACCCTCCTCGAAATTGAGAAGCATCTCACCGACTCAGAGAAACTGCGGACTTCATACGGAGTGCGCAGCCCGGACTCACCCCGGTCCCTGCCCCGAATGATCGACTACCTCAGCGAAAAAAGCCTGGCCATTTTCCGGACCTCGGCAAGCCGTTTTGTGGCTCGAAACGCGACAAGGCTGGAGGGGTTTACCCGCGGGAGCGCGGTCGCGAGAACCAAGTGGGCTATCCACGACCGGGGAAGGTTCCAAGAACTCGTCAACACCCTGGGTCACTTCGTAGATCGCCTCTTTGAACTGACTCATATCAGCGGAGAGACCGTGGACCGGGTTATCGTCGAGGACATCGAATCCATTGTCGATATCCACAGGTTGACCATCGTGGAGGAGGCCACTGAGAGTTATCCGACGTACCTTGAGGCTGCGCGGTCCGCGAGAGCTTCGACGGAGGCTGGAACACTCGATCGCAGAACAGTGGAAGAGCATATACGAGACGTGGAGGGCATCCAAGCGGGCCATTCAGGAACGACCGAGGCGGACTACGGCGCATCAGAGTCCGGTACGTCGCCCTTTCTTTCCTCAAATTTTAGAACTTGCCAGGATTTGCCGAGTGCTACTAGTCTAACTGCGATATGATTACCTAGATACCTTAGCGTCACATCCGTCGGAAATACAGCATTTTTCAAAGTATTTCGCTTTGACCAGTCTGTGTCGCAGGCGGACGACGAATGAGCCATGCGACGTTCGCGTGCTCGGCTCTCAGGTCCAGCACTTTGTTTCCCAATCGCCTTATTGGGACCTATCGAGTCGCCGTAGAAGCGGCCGCAACACCATAGGGGACATTGTCCATGACGCGATTAAAGTCGATCACGCAATCAGGGACGAAGCATCCGAGTTCGGCTTACTGGCCGATGTGTTGAAAATAATGGCATTGGACCGGACCCCCGAGCAAGAAGCGTTCCTTCGTGCCAGGCTCCCCATCATCACTCTCTCCATTTATTGCCCCCCATGTGTGTGCCTCATTCACACCGCAATCGCTGTGTGCGAGAGGCTGCATTCGGCATTTGTCAAGGTTCAGTTGCGGCCAGACAGTCGATTGGTGTCGAGCTGTTGCTCAACCGTCGACCGGAGTTTAGGCATGAGAAGCCTCATTGAGTGGGTCCGGGACTGGGAAGCCATGCCGACGAGTGTCGACCCAAACAATCCACTAGCAAAGTACCTCGACACGGCTTGGATTGATCAACGGCTGGAACATCTCGATTACGAACAACCTTTCGACTTCAAGGAGATTTATGGTCCCTATCGTCAGTTTCTCATCATTGGCGAGGCTGATTACATAGCCCCCATGCTTCAGCAAGCGCCTGGACGGATCCCCAAAGTAATGGACATCTGGCAGCTCGAGTTGGTGGCGGGTACTATTAGGACCCGCACTCTGTCCGGTCGCTTCGTCGAGTATCGACCACCGGGAGCGTTTGAAACAGACGAAAACCGACCAGGTAGCTCCTCGAACCCGCCAATGAGGGTTTACCCGGCAACCCTCTTCCCAGTACCTGTGGGCCGCAGGAGACCGGCGAGCCCGTCCTCGTCAGTCTCGGCTAGCAGACGACAGAGATATGAGGCAGGATCCTCAGGTGTAGAGAGTGAACATGAAGGTGAAGGAAGCGCACGAAGCGAGGACGAAGAGATGAGGAGCTAGGAGTGCAGCTGATGAAGAGGTAAACAGTTGGTTATATTCCTCTATCATGCTTGTGACGATACAATATATCTGATATGTTCCTACAAGGGCGACCAAAAGGCATCTGCCTATATACTTCACAATCTAACAGAGTCCATGTCTGCGGTTGTGCTAAGTAGCTGCTGGACAACTGTTTCATGGCCCTTCTCGGACGCGTCCTGAAGTGCGGTACCAACGAAGAGTTTTGCCGAAATGTTGGCAGATGAGCTATGGGCTGCGGGCTTTGCATTAGGGAACGTGCCGAGTAATGAGCGTAAATTTTCTGTCCGGCATAGTGATAGTCGCAAGCTCTCGGTTACCCCTAACACTGGCGTCTACCTTCGAGATATTCGACGCCGGTTCAGGCAATCTAACTTTCTCGTTGAGGGATAGTAACGTGTGTTCTGGGAGAAATTTGTTCGGCAGAAAATCGTGCTTTCTAAGTGACATAACGGCGTCTCGAACGTCTTTTGTCGCGCAGGTTTGTAGCCACTGGTAGTAAGACATATGTAGCAATTGCTCCCTAGGCATTCTCCCTTCCTCGTCAATCCAGGTCCGTGCAGCAATTTCTGCGGCTGGGTCATCGGCAACGACGATGTCGAATCGGGGATACAGTCCTCCGTGAAGGGCACGTAGTTTGGCTGAAAGTCCTGTCTCGCCGTCTTGTATACGCTTCAGATCTCCTGTCAAGAAGCTTACGTTGTATTGGCTATCCGAGGTCGTCACATCAGGTAGACGCGTGCAGAATGAGAACAAAAGGTCGGGATGTCTCCTCCGTAGCTCCAAACCGACATCGATCATCACACGGTCTAGAAGGCTCTCAAAGATGACTTTTTCGTCCATGATCAGTTCGACATTGAGTGGATTCCTTGCCGTGTTCTTTTCCTTGTTGTAACGCAATCCGAGACCGCTATGGCAAATCTCCAAGATAAAGTTGTAAGACATTCCAGGGCGCCCCGTTTTAATGTTGACAAATGATCCGATCTGCTTCATGAAAATGTCGTAAAGATGTTCATAACTCATTTTCGTCCATAGAGAATTGGCCGGGAAAGTCTTCTTGGCTAAAGCGATGATTGGATCTGGTTGAAAGACCATTATTAACGGGGGAAATAGGTGAAGGTGCTCGAGTTCAAAGTAGTTTCGCCCATACACCTTCTCAGACTCCCTTTTGATCTCTCTGTAGAGGCTACCAAAGGATTCAAACATGAAGTTATATCCTTTCAGCATTGTTGATTCGAACATTTTCCAGACCATAGCGTGCTGCACACCTCGAGAGGCTTCTGAGGTAGGAAAGAGCGTTTTAGAAATGTGAAAGGAGTAGTAAGGGAACACCTTAGCAAAGGCGCCATCCCTCAAGTCGATTTGAAGCGTGCGTCCGACGGGATTTCGCATTTCGTCCCAGAGCATCTCCAGAAGGCCAGGTATCTTTTGGTCGGTAGTTAGATAGGTACTAGTGAATTCGGCCTCGAGGCTCAAATGCGAATTTGAACCAGCGCAAGGTGCCTTCTTCTTTGGTATCGTTTCCATCTGGATACCCCTTATTACAAGACTTGTGTTGAGGATTTCGTGAAGAGAATAGGCATCCCAAGGCTTTTGCATGTTGGTGATGCGCTTTGGATGCATCTCGTGAGCTATAAAGGCGTGGTCTAAGCGATCCCTTATAATCGCACCGACCTCGTGGAGAAAAAACCCCTCACGTATGCCATTGGCGATTGCGGCGAAAGAGTTGTCGACGATTCCGGATGAACGTTCATATAAGCCACGGTGACAGAATACGTGACCGTACTTATTCTGCAGACTGAACTTCCCTGAAAAGAGTTTCATCTGTAACTTGCGTGGGCTATAGCGTTGCTTTTGTTTATCCCAATCATAACCTGGTGGAAGTCTTGTGTACTGTCGTTTATGCCGAAAACCGTTAAGTTTGCAAAGCGCCCCCTTTCGGCCGGTACTATCACAAAGTCGGTTGCTCTCCCTCATGGTGAATTTATCGTAGCATTCCCGGGTACGAAATATCGAGATGATTCGGTCTCTACGGTGAAGAAAGTGTTATGGTCTTGAACCGAGAGTAAAGAGATAGGATTCGAACATGCAGGAACTACAACGAGTAGGGCGCTGTGATTGTGGGATTCAAGAATGGTCTATATATAATTGTTCAGGTTTGTTGGCATTCGAAAAGAGCGGAGGTCCTATCAATTAGACCATTGAGTTTCCTTTTTTAGCATTGCAGGTATTTGTCTCGACATCGGCCCGCCAGGAGGGTTTCGCCCATACCTAACACATTCGGTACCTACCTAGGTACCTATATAACTAGCCAGGAGTATTCGCTGAACTGTTGAAGCATGATTTGGGCGGGGACAGAGGTGAAGTTGCAGTTGGATATGGTCGAAACCCACAGGCCCAGAACGCCGCGACGTTACAGTGAAGCCCGCATTTGGTAGGGTTGGCAGCCGGGTCTGTAGACCCAACGAGTGGATGCTAATAATAATTGAGCAGGAGCTTGTGGCTCGTTTTCTTGGTTCCAATCACAGGGCAAAGTGCAACCAAACTCAGGAGGGGGAAAAGGAGTGCATACTGTTGTTGTTTCTCCCAACTACCTTGGGCATGCGCAACAATTACTATAGGTATTGACCAATGCATTTCCGCCTCCCGTCCACTTTCAGCCCCCACAGGCTCTTACCTGATCGGAAACTTGGCATCTGGTTTTAGGCTTTTCTTTTCTTTCCTTTGGGTCCTTACCCGCCACGGCTTTAAGGTGAGTTGGCCAATTTCGTACCGCAATGTAAGATAAGATAGATTAAAGGGGACCTGCTCTCTGTCCTCCATGGCTGCAATTTTGCTGTCCTGCTGGGGAAGTTTGAGCGTGGGGATGACTACAAGTGATACTGGGTACCTAAGGTAGATGTTTGCTTGACGCGTGAACATCAAAACGGAGAAGCTCTGGACCTGCCTCATGTTTCAGAAGAGACCTTTGCAGTTTCTTAGTACACTATGATGGACTAAGTATTTAAATGCTTATATGATGTTATGATAGATACGGTATTTTACAATGACCACTCGCATTAGGGTTAGGATAAGAATCTGGGCTTGGGCGTGCCGTCACCAGAGAAGTGCACATCCATTCACTCCTGCAGATATGATGTGTCACTGCAGAATAAGGCGTCCACGGCAGACTTAGAGGCTGACGATCGTCCGCACATTTAAGTGGCCACCCGTCCCCCGTTTCGCGCTGTGCTGGCGGTTCTTGTCCGTTTCTCCCGCTCTCGCAAGCTTTTCCTTTTGTCCAACGGAGTGCTAAATCACCACCATATACAAGTCGACCAGCATCATCTACTATAACAGCATGGAGCTCGCCGGCGCAGTTGCTGGGATTTTTACATTGGTTCAAATCACCTTGAAATCGACCAGGATCATTCACCAGACCTTCTCGGCTCTAAAAGATGGATCGCAAGTTGTGCTGGATCTTACCAACTACACGTTATAGCTTCAGCTGATACTGCAAGAGATTCCTGCTCTTCCAACCAATGTCACAAATCTCAACGACTCGACGGGTCTGGCAGGGGCTACCAAAAGCTGTGCAGCCGACATGGCCGCCATTGAAACTCGTATTCAGCAATTCAGCATTCAATCGACAAACCGGCATCGCGTGCAGTTTTGGAAACGGTTCAAAGCTTTGTTGTGCGAGAAGGAGCTGCAACTGATGAGGCAAACCGTGCAGGGTCATGTTGCACTATTAACCCTTCATCTCAATGTGATACAGATGAGATACAAGCCCGCATCAGAATCACAAGCATCGCAAATCTACGAAATGTTAATAAAGCTTGAAGGCAACGTCGACGGGCTCAAAGAACGGTTCAATTCAGATGCGACCATTGACAAGACTCTTGAAGAACCGGCGAACTACGCAGACAAACCCGGAGAGCGTTTGGTAGAACCAGAGGCTTTCGAACCGGGTTCAAAGTTGGTGGAAAGCATCTCTCGCCTGCTGGATGTTGTCAGTCAGACCAGGGGGACCGTCCAATCTGAGAACGCAGCGCAGCTGATTGAAGATCTTCAGCTCTTGGTTCAGACTGCGCAAAAGCATAGCACACAGCCTCCCGGGATCCGCAGAGTGGCAGCAACCGCGGTAGCAACAGTGGACTCATGCTATAGTGAACAGGAGAAGGTGCAGGATATTAGACGTGAGTTGCAGCTCGTCAGCGGTCTCATTCTATCTTCTCCCTCGGTTGACATCAACAGACGCGGTAAGACATTACATCTGTTTTCAAAAAGAATACCAACAGCTTACCTACATGACTCACAGCATCCAAGCGGCACCAGCCAGTTTCCGGAGGCTCGCTGCTTCAACATGTACGGAAGCAAAAGTCTATCAACCTAGCCGATGGAGTTATGACGATATCGATCAAGTGCCAAAGACGAAGGCGTCGGGTTCGACAAGAGGACGAAGACACATATCAATCGAGTTATGAGAGACTTTTTCGCCATCATCACCTTTCATCCGCACAATTCCCAGCCTGTAATGGCACTGAGGCTCCGGCAATGGGAACGCGATTTCGGGACAGTGGCTAGCATACCTAGCATATACGTCAAGAACACTGTACCGAAAGCGCACAAGGCGTTTTCGCTAGCATTTCAAGGCAGCACAAAGGACTTGGTGTCGTTGTTCAACAGTGGGAAGGCCAGTCTGTACGATCAGGACGAAAATGAATGGACGCTACTTCACGTAAGTCTTCAATCTCCATGATATGAATACACACTGGACATTCGAAATGGGTTCTTGTCTCACACCCCGAACATCACCTGTTTTGGGTGTGAAGCCTATTTATAGAGATGTGCTTACAACAACATAGCTGACAATGATTAGTATGCATGCCTAGGTAACCAAACGGCGTTATGTCGATTTCTGACAGAGAGCGGGCTCGAGGTTGATGAGGTATCTAACAACGAACGACAATACAACCAGTATGTTTACTTACTAGTGGCGGATGAGCAATAGCTGATTCTGTGCCAGCACACCGCTTCATCTCGCCCTCTGGCGCTACAAAATGGACCAACGTGCGATGGCAACTATCAAGACACTGCTGGAGTTTGGTGCAGACCCAAGTCTGGAATCGAAGGCCACGTCCGACTTGATTCAAAGATTTAAATGCTTCTCCGGAATGGTGCGTAAATTTACCTTAGGTACTCGCCTACCTAGGTACCTGACCCGCCACCAACGGAATTTCATGATATAGGTGGTATCGTGCCCAATCTAACGATCTATACAGCAGGCTGTCCAACTCGGTGTGAATTCTCTACTCACCCTCCATTTGATGCCACAGGATCTTCGCCACGACCGTACCTTTCTAGAGCCTATAATGAAATGTGCAAGCGATTTCTTACTACTACTGTGTGGCATTATCTCCATCGACACTTATGAACACTTGTCGATTCAGCCATTTCATCGACTCTTGCGTCAAAAGAATGACATATGCGAACGAGCTCGTTTCGGTCTCACCTGTTTGCATTTATTACTGTCAAATCTCGTGGACAGTAGCAGGACCGGTCCCTCCTTCCACTTCTTGGGTGATTTGGTCAGGTCAAATTTTGAAGTCGATCTCGCCGACTCTTCGTTCATGGACAGTTTCTGGTTTGGAGAACCGGAATCCCCTGTTTTCCAACCATTCCTTATTTTCATTCAAAGTGCATTGGTCTTTCTTATTTCAAATGGCGTTGATGTATAGTTATGCGAAAGACAATTTTAGAAGATCGGTCTCGGACTTTGCTTACAAGATAAACTGCCAACGGGAGCACGACCTTTTTGGCAGCAGGATCCCCTGGGAAGACGTTTGGGACTCTGCCTTGCATATTTGCGGTTATGATATTTAGAAGTCCCGGAGACACTTTCCCCGCCGTATGAACTATATCAAGTCAGGGTGGGCATTGAAATGAGTCAAGTTAAGCCTGGGTGAGTTTCATCCTACATAGCCTACCTACGGCAATAAGACCTCGGGTTAGCTCAAAACTATCGCGATTTATCCCATCCTACTGGCTTGTAAGCCTTCCGGCGGTTTCTCCGTTACCGTGGGTGACTCCAATTCGACCCTGGTTGGGTCGTTGATTATACCGACTGGTATGTATATATAACCTTAACCCTATAAGGCTTGCAAGTCTTGAGCCAAGCCAATGGGCGGTCTTGACCTGGCTCAGGCAAAAATACGGCGGGCTTGACTTAGCCGAGATGCCCATCTTACAAGACGAATCAAGCCTGTCTCGTTTCATTGCCCACCCTGTGGCTAGTGGTATACTTACGAAGCGTTTCGGATGCTACGAAAGGGCTGGGAGGAGAGATGTCCGTACCTATACCACTCGTATCATTGGGAATGTTGGCCAGCAACCCCTAAGCAAGAAGTACTTATGGCACGAGACGAGGAGAAAATTTGTGTTTGCGGCGGCGAACTCAAGTCATGTCTTTTCACGTTTGATTACCGCCGCGAGGACTTCCATCTGAACAAGGCCAGCTATAGCATTGAGTACATTCCTGGAGGTGGTAATGACGACTATGAAAGTAACCATGAAGATGACGGCCTCAGATTCTACAATCATTCGGAAGGTGAAAAGGATGACGAGGACCATGAAGACTATCTGAGCGCTGGAGATCAAGGTGGCAGGTCAAAGGATTCTCTGATGCAAAGACAGACGGGTTTACAAAAGAAGCCAAAAATGGTATGGAAGTTCTCTTGGGTCATGGCTCATCCTGTCCACTAGACAAGCACCTAAGGTTGAATGTCAGATGGTAGGTTGACGCACAAAACAAGAGTAATTAAATTTGCGACTCTTTGTTGAAAATTGAACTTGAAAACTATCTGTCCTACAATTTTCAAGAACGAGTAAACCTTTCTAGAATCCCCCGCTGTGACAAAATGACCTCCTATCGTACAACAAACTCCAACGACGAACTGTGATTAAAAAGTATATCAAGTGAAGGGTGTATTAGGTGAAGCATGAATAAAGTGTTGTAAAAAAGGGTATTAGTGCTAAATGTGTTCTGTGAAAGGGGGGTATTAATGCCGTGATAATATCGCTAAAGTGTCAAATCCTTCTCTCCTCCTCTCTCATCCTGTCCTTGTACCTCCTTAGCAGCCATACTTCATCCAGAAGCCCGCCCCTTGAACTCCCACCTCTTCAAAAGAAACCTCCTTGCCCTCCGACTCCGAAGCAACCTCCAGTCTAAAGCACATCTGCTCCCTGCAAGCCCAGCTGTTGATCGTAGCCTTGCTCCCCTGGTAGAACTGCGTCGTGCCGACCAACGCGTTAGCGTCCGGACCGTCGAGGGCGTACACGTTGATCTTTGCCGAGCCATCGACAGCTGCTTGGGAGGAGGAGAGGTCGAGGATCAGCTCGCAGGGGCCCGTGCCGGCAGCGACGACTGATGAGGGAATGGTGAAACCGATCTCGATGCCGGACGCGTCTGCGGAGGAGATGGAGACTTGGTAAGGAGGAGGGGCGGTGGGGGAGTTGCGGAGGTTAGGGTAGATGGTGCCGCATTGTTGGCGCTCCTCGAGGAGGGGGTTGGATGGGGAGGTGTTGAAAAGAGGGGAAGCGGTGGCGGTGAGGGCCAGGGCAGAGGCAGTGGCGAAGAAGGTTGAAGTGCGCATTTTGGCTTGTGGTTTTTGTTGGAATTTGGTTGGTGATGTGAATTGGATTATTAAGGCTGGTAGTAGAGTGTAATAAAGCGAGTGTATTATTAAGGGAAGGGGTATGAATGTGTGAGTGTGTAGATGATTGTAGGATGCTGAGAGGAAGCTGAAGAGAGTGCGTTGGTGTTGTATATGTATCTTTGAGTTCCAACCTCTCGGGTCTGGAGGTACGGAATCCGGCACTGAAGCTGACGACGATATTGTCAAAGTGTTTCATGGCTGGGAGTAAGGACGAGGCGAAAAATGACATACTTTGCCCCTAGCAACCAATTTCCAATACACTAAGTCCCTAAGAATGGCATGGTTCCGTTCAGACCTGCAGTAGCTGGACAAATAAAAGCAGGTTCAAATCTTCAACCAAGCTATCTCTTAGTCCTGGTCCTTCTGATACCAGCCATCTGTTCGTGAATTTCCGAGAATTGGGATCTGGCAGTGCAGGGTCTCCGAAGATGCAGTACACGGACCTGGAACCCAGCCAACAAGAATCTTAACCATCTAAAATAAAGCGACTTGGACGTCGGCGTCTCCCCAAAGGCAGATGGATGTACCATTCTTGGCCCTAATGATCTAGGATTGTCCTAATGTGGAGCGGCTGCAAGCTAGTTGCCCTAAAAACAGAAACTGTTGGCTTTAGCTTTGATCTGTTGCACGACGATGAGAAGCTAAAACCTGCACCAGGTCGAGGGTTCAACGGTGACGAAACAAGCGCCTCGTTTGTGTCCAAGGCGTAAAGCGTGCGCCGTATCTCGAAAATCATTCTACCAACCTGCGGTCTTTCCCAACGACTCCACTTTGTGCACTTTGCCACCCAACATGAATCCGCTCTCAGACTCCGGACTACATTCTCAGCTGCTGAATTCGCCGCAACCAAGACGCGAAGACGATGTTGCGGTGGTGATCATGGCCGAATATCCGGTTCGTGACTTCAGGCTCATCATGGCTCGGAGGATGCCCAACTTCATCATGCGACTCACAACAACATCGGCAGTGACTCCGGCATCTCGAGGGGCTGGCTACGCTCTTTATCTGCGTTTTGGTTACAGCTACAGACACAACCCACGCTCTGGATAAATGGGATGATGCTGTTGGAGCGCTTGATAGCCTAGAATCGGTCATAAAGGTACCGAAGACAAGGCTTCGGAGTGGAGCCACGATGGTAGCAGGACAAGTTGCCGTAGTCAAAACCCGAAAACTGGTAAAAAGGCCTTCATCTCTGGATGAACAAGACTTTTAGACGCTTGTGACGTATGCATTGACACTCGACGTGGCAGACACGTTGTGGGGTAGTTCCGACAACTCCGAGGCCGCATCGGTGAGGCGCCCATAGTACCCTTGTTGTGTGAGATAGAAACAAGCCTAGGGTAGGCCAAGGGGTGTGAAGCTGAGGAAGGTGTTTTCTTTGCGGGGTGTAGATGCCGATAACACATGCCGATTCTTAGACGGTGATATCGCTTCCCCAAGTTTGGCAGTTGGGGTTCTTAGAGAGCCTCTTATATGCGGGTGCCATCTTGGACCAGGTTGACGGCTCAAGTGCGTGCGGAGCGTCCTGGTGTCACCTTGAAGATTTACCCGCCTGATCGCCGGCTCTGAACACCCCAATTGGGCAATCTCGCTTGTATGTTCCGGCGTGCCTGTGGCTTGGGCGTTGTTTTAACCTGCCGATTCCGATCCCAGTGCCCAGCGTGGTGTTACCGTGACATTGTGGGGGTAGAAGCGAGGAAAGAAGTCATATTAGTCGACAACAGTGTAGATGTCGAGTATATATATCTCGAACTGTTGCGCCATTGTTTGATGTTCGTGACAGCTACGATCCAGCCATCTTTTTGAATCATCGCCCGTGTTCGCCTGCCTTCAACGTGCCCAGCATGCAAATCAAGTCTCTTCTTGGCGTCGCCGCCATGGCGCAGTCTGCCTTCGGTGCTTCGCTCCAGCAGGTCCAAAACTTTGGCAACAATCCCAGCAGGATCCAGATGTACATTTATGTTCCTGACCGTGTGGCCACCAACCCGGCCATCATTGTGGCGGTAAGGATTCGCAACGAGCCTCTTATTTCTTCTGGTTTGCGGTTGTGACTGATGATGGACACCGTTGCACAGCTTCATCCTTGCGGAGGTACTGGCCAGCAATGGTTCAGCGGCACCAGGCTCCCATCGTTTGCCGACCAGAACGGCTTCATCCTGATCTACCCAAGCACCCCGAACCAGAGCAACTGCTGGGATGTTCACAACGCCGCCAGTCTTACCCACAATGGCGGTGGCGATGCCGGCGGTATCATCTCCATGGTCAACTACACCCTTGATAAGTATCAGGGCAACAAGGAGAAGGTCTATGTCATGGGCTTCTCCAGCGGCGGTATGATGACCAACGTGATGGCTGGCTCTTACCCCGAGGTGTTTGAGGCTGGTGCCGCCTACTCGGGTACCGCCCACGCTTGCTTCGCCGGTACGTGCAACTCTTTTGTTTCTTGTCCCTGTCCAGCAAACAGTCGAGAATATTGTACTGACAGGCCACCTCCTATTCTGTGCAGGCGCCCCCGGAGCGACTCCCTTCAGCGCCAACCAGACCTGCGCTCAGGGTCTCCAGAAGACTCCGCAGGAATGGGGCAACTTTGTCCGCCACTCATACCCTGGGTACAACGGACGCCGTCCCCGCATGATGATTACCCACGGAAACGCCGACACTCTTGTTCGCCCGCAATGCGCCACCGAGGCGTTGAAGCAGTGGTCAAACATTCATGGCGTATCTCTCACCAGCCAGGTGCAAGGTGTTCCCTCCTCGCAGTTCACTCAGCACATCTACGGCGACGGCACCAAGGTCCAGGGCTTCTTCGGACAGGGCGTGGGCCACGCTCCGTCTGTGAACGAGCAGACCATGTTGAAATTCTTCGGCTTGGTCGCCTAGATTCAGGTCAATTTTCGAGTCGAGGCAGGAGTGCGGGGCGGGTACGATCTGGTGGCGGCAGCGGAGCCTCCAACGGCACAGTGCATTCGGGCGGCCGTCTCCAGTTTCCTATCCGTCAGGGCGTGGGGGTCGTGCGGAGGGCCATTAGTGATGATTTGAATGTCCATATATGATTACGTACCCGGTATATACAGTAGGGCTATTGATCGAAGATGTTTCGAGTCCCAAATTCGTAAAGTCGTGTCGGATGATGGCAGTCCTGAAATCGGAGCACGTGGTAGCCGACCATGTACAAACCTAAGACTTGTTAATCTTCGAGGTCCAAGTGGAGGCCAGGGGGGACAGATTGCGAGGCGGATCTTGCCGTCCCGGACTGGCCCCAAGTTGCAGGTGAGGGGTAATTGCACTATCATCCTTAAAGAGCGTGACACTGTGATGAGGTCCAGGCTTGAGGTCCTGAGATAAGATACCTCGCGAAACGTCGATGTGACCTGCAGAAACAAACCTCCGAAGGCGTAAAACCAATGCCGCACTGGCACATCTGTTGCGTCTGTATCGAGTTTCTTGTTGTCTGGTGAGGTGGAGTCTGTTCAGAACCCGACGCCTGAGATTCGATTCTTTGATTTCGTCATCTCAGTGATGTCCCCCTCTTATGTAATGCAGGCTCCAGCCTCTGGGGAGGAAAGCAAGGGAAGGAGCAAGACAGCAAGCTAGTGATGGAGCTATTGTTGCCTTTCCAGGTCCCGACATTTTCTCTTACATGCTCGAAATTCTTCTTGTTGGCGCACCAAAGCGGAAGATCACGGGCCCTTCTGCGCAGAAAATCAAGGGTTTCCCCACCTGATTTTCTTCCCATCACACGCTAGATCGCCTGACCCTTTTCTGCACTTCTTCATCACCTTCCACCCGTACTATGTTGCAGCGCCGATCGCAAATTGCAGCCTGCTGCGAACAGTTACGGCGATGTCCACTAAACGATACCCAAAATGTTTGCGGATGTCGAGCGCCGGTTCTCAGCATGAAACAACAGATTGGTGCCAGCAGTGGTAGAAGAGGCCACAAACTTGGAAATGACATCGTGGCGGTTTTGTAGGGAAAATAATGAACAATTGGGCTGATGCGGACACGCCGGTTAGTTAAGCATCACCTGGTTCCGGTACGCAGCTGTCTGCTCGGTCATTCCGTCGCTTGGGCTCGCTGATAGCTAACGAATGGGGCCAGCCGCAGAAAAGAGGTGCAAACAAGCCCAGCCATATACTTGGCGGCATAACCAAAGCCTCTGGAAACAAGGTGTGGGCTGCAACCAACCCCTGGGGGCAAGCAATATCGCGGCGCATGCATGGAAGCCTTCTAGAAGGAGTTTCCAGCTGCAGCCAAGATGTGCTCTCGTCATCCCGGCCATCCCCCGCCATTCACGTTTGCTCCCTCGAGCGAACCACTCCCCGCATCTATCGGCGGATCCAGCGCGTATCCGGACTGGTACGCCGCCCCCGCTACTGCACCATCCGACACTATGGATCGCTATGGGCAAGGCGAGGGGAACCAAAATATCGACACTCGATGCAACCCCAGACACAACAGAATCAGGGCCTTACGTGGTGACAGAGTTGCAGAACGACACAAACAAACAACCGGGCTTGGCTCCCGCTGAGTGCTGCTCCCTTACCGCCTGTCAGAAAGGCATGAAGCCCTGCCATCTGGTGGTTGCCAACCCCTGTCAATCCATTGGCTTCGCAGAGGAGCCCCAAGGCGGCACAGACGTCGCCGCGTTGGTCCGCGCCGTCATCATACAGGGGACGTACTTCTGGAACATGCATGGAAGCTGCGTGGAAGCTACACAGAAGCCTTCGATGTTGCATCCGACTTTTTATACTTAGCGAGATACCCGTGCCACCCACCATCTCATCCCACAGGACCATGTACCTCACCATCAGACCCCCTTTGGCGCTCTGCCTTCCCCCTTGCTGCACCACATTTGATTTCTCCCTCAGTTGCTCATCACCACCCCTTTGCGGAACATGTTCGATTCCGTTTACGATTTGCGACCAACTCCCCCCACTCGGCCCAGGAACAGAGCAGGGGACGATTCTTGCACCCGCCCCTCTGTTTTCTTCTCCTTGATAAAATAAACACTCGGAATTGTCCGCATTAAACAATGGCGAAAACCGGAGTATCACCTTTACCTATCTCGATATCGACGATTATGCCTGCAGACATGATGCCTCACCTTGGACCGGGACAGACACAGGCTGGCCTTGTCATGTATGGCCTCTATGGAATAGATACATTCGACCACGTCGATGCCAATGAATATCAGGTCTCGTTCCCCGTTAACCGCCGTCGGCCATGCTCAAGCGTCTTCACCAAGCCTTGCGTCTTCGACAGTATGGCCTCGTCACCGTCTCCAGGCTCCGTCACTACTACTGCACCGTCTAGGGAAGGCTCCCGTATCGGTCGACCACCGCAATGGACAGTCTCACGATCACGGAAACTAGCCCGATTATATCTCTACACGACACTATCCATCGAAAGAATCATCAGAGTTCTTGAAGATGATGTATTCAAACCGAGGTGCGGCAATCGGGATTGGCAAGGAGCCGAAGGAGCTGACAGACATGTAGAAAAAACTCGGCTCAAAAGACAATCCACAAGATGCTGGACAATGATCCCCGATATCTTCGGCCAGAGTCACGGATAGAAATGAACCAACGTATCAGCAACCTCGTTGCCTCGACCACCCGCCGAAGAAAGAACATGGGAGCCTCAACCTATGAATCCGGTGCCCATGGAGTCACTCTGGATGCCTTGTATAGCGAGGTCAGTGGTAGTTACTGTTGAACGAGTGAAAGCAACTGACGGTTTTGAGTGTCTACAGAAAGATAATAACCTGGCAAAGACTGAAGTTTCGTCTATTTCTGGTTCAAGCCGCAGGGTGGAGGAAGGGCCTTCCTTCGACTTTGCAGGTTCGCCGGACGCTCTTCTTAGCCCGATACGGTGGTCGCTACCCCTGAGCGCTCAAACGACTGAAGTCACCGACTTTGCAGGCTCCAGTGACAGATGTTCTGCCATGGTTCAAGATCTCAAAAGGAGGCTATCGGACTGTTCCACAAATTTTGCGCGCCAAGTTACATCATTAATCAAAGATTTCACCATCGCTGGAAGCTCACAAGACGAAATCTCCTCCGGGCGCAGGCCATCGGCTGCCCTCAGCGACAGGTCCGATCACGACGATCTTCCCGAAACAGAGATTAGCCACGAGCCATTTGAAGCGTTCCCGGAACCAGCCTTCGCCGTCCCAGGGGATTTCTTGAGCGCACATAGACGAAATTGTGCCGACTTTCCAGGGCAGCAACATGGTGTTGGAGACTGCTGGTGCTCGATAGCAGCGGAGACTTCGACTGACCAAAACTCCTGGCTACTACCAACAGGCGAGCTAGGTGTACGGGCAAGGCATATCCTCAATCAACCTTCACCTAGCAGCCTAGGCCTTCGCGATAGCTTCGGCAATACCGCTCTGCACTTATTTGCCACATTAGAAGGTTACCAGGACGTTCTTTTTCGAATGGTGCTCAGCTCCGATATCGAGATTCTCAAGATGATTAACACTGCAGGTCAAACGTTCCTTCATACCCTAAACCTTGAGTGGTTCTTCAACCTCGCCGAATCGTCGACACTGTTGAGGCAGCTGTTGTCATACATCAAAGATACCGCTCCAGATCTTGTGTACGAAGCTGATGTGTATGGACGCACCTTTTTCCACCGAGCTTATGCACTTGTCAGGGATCCAGCGGTCCTCGGCAATCTCTTCTCTCCGTTTGATCCTCTCCGTGCGGCCCACCGGGATGCGTTCGGCTTCAACCCGCTCGGAAGCATCGTAACCGACGACCAGGGTCCATACATTCCTCCGAGAAGAGGGGGCAGCATGTCGCCACAGGCCGAGTATCTTACCAGTTCCTCCACTGGTGGCCCTTCACGCGGCCATTCTGCTTCTCCCAGCGATAACGACTCGTTCTTGGCTTACCATGCGCGCCTTGTTGAAGTTATACAGTCATCTTACAACAACCCTCAGATGGAAGATGCTGAAGGCCGCAACGGACTGCATTGTCTCGCAGAAGCCATCCTTAACCAGCAGTCCATGAATCGCCACGTCTCCTCCTCTTCTATCAGTGCGCCATCCATCCACCAGCGACCCAGTCTCAAACGAAAACTCGGCTCTTCCAAAGAATCCATTACCTCCTTCCCATCCCCATCCTCTGCCTCTGCTACTCCAGCAACAACACCAGCGAATGAATCCACACTCACCACCCGTCTCCGTCATCTGACCGGTCTTCTTCACCACTCCCAGGTTGATGTCAATGCTTATGACAAGTCAGGCAACACCCCACTGATGGCGTTCATAACCCACATCTCCGACGACCAAGATGACAAGTCCAAGACGCTGCTCGCCATTCTCGAAACACTCATACGAGCCAAAGGGTCCAAGATCGAGGCTAGGAATCGAAGGGGCGAGACAGCCTTGTTAGTGGCGGCGAGGCTGGGGAGGAAAATAGCACTTACAACGCTGCTGGAGCACGGGGCCAACGTTCATGCTCGAGACGTGGATGGTAGAGGTGTGCTCGAGGTTGTGGATGAAGTTTGTAAGGGTGCTGGGAGGGGCGATAGAGGAAAGGGCGCTGGGAAGGGGGATGTGAGTCTGTATGCTAGGGCTGAGGCTTGCAGGGTGCTGTTGACTGGGAGGAGGGACTGGGGTGTTGTTGGGAAGCCTGGAGTAGAGAGGGAGTGGAGGGTTTAACGGGGTTATGATAGTGGTTTTTGTCATGATACTGGTATAGATAAAGTGGGACGGTTAGTCGTATATAGTGTCGGGAATATGTCGAGGTCGCACTCAGGTCACACTCAGGTCGCACTCAGGTCCAACTTAGGTCCAACCTAGGTCGCACTAAAGTGGGGAATGGGTGGGACTTTTATGAGAGCGGTGATACCAAAAGAGAATAACAGCATATAGACTCGGATGCCTGTCAACTTACACATACTCTCACGCACAACATGTAGATAGAGTCTTGGAAGACGGCGATAACTTCTGCAATGCAGCTTTCACCTCTATAAGTCACGAAGGTCTCGTGACCCCTGTGAATAGTGGAACCCCCATGACTAATCCCGAAGGACAAGTCATTGATGTGCCGCACCCCCTTTTAGACATCGCAACCTAACCCAACCTTAGCGCAGCCTCGCACCACTTCTGCTTCGTTACTTCCTTTCCAACTTCTTCCCATCAACTTTCCATCCTGTCTTTGACCCCGAAGCTAAGTATGGTAAAAGCTCGCAAAAAACGGACCGTGACAGAGATAAGTCAAATTTTGCAGTTCCCCTTGTTCTCCGCATTAGACACCACCTGGTAGAAGACACCGAACTCACCCTTTCATCACACACAACCCAGGTCGGCCCATACCCCAACATCCACGACCTCTCCTGCCAATGCACCGCCTCCTTCTCCTCCGGCGAAAAGAACTGCAACTACAAGATCTGCCCCTGCGCAAAAAGGGGCAAAGCCTGCGGAACCGCGTGTCATCCCCCCGACGCAACCACCACCACCAACACCTGCCTCAACAACCCCTTCGCCCCGGGAAAACCGCTCGCCGAAACCCTCACCCGCATCTTCCCCCCCTCGTCGGAAGCCCCCGAAGGCCAAAACAAGAAAACCCACCCCAGCGCCTGCCTCGCGTCCTACCTCGTAAAAAACTCCCGCACCGACTTCGTCAAGTCCCTCACCGCGGAGTCTCTCTTCCAGGTCCTCCTCGCCAAGCACCCCTACCAACCCCTCCCCGAGCCGACACCCGCGCAACGAGCCGACCCGTTCTACCCCAGCAGCCAAAAATACGTGAGCGAGTTCGCCGAGTTGTTGATGGAGGAGTATCCAGAAGATGGCCGCCCGGACGAAGACGAGATGCGGACTTGGCTGCGGGAGTGGAAGAAAGTTGAGAAGCTGCCCGAGGAACACCCGGATAGAGTGAAGATGAGGAGGGAGTTGCTGATGGGAGCGGCGGCGGAGGAGGACGGCGGGGGGGTGGGGTTTTGGGTGTATTCTTTTGATGCGGCGCCGCAGACGGGGGGGCCGAGGTGGGTGGTGGAGGAGGAGTACGGGCACTGTGTGGAGTGTGGTGAGTGCTGGCCGGTTTCGGTCTGGCATTGCGGGAGGTGTAATCGGTGTAATGATCGTGGTCCTTGCTATGGGTGTGGTGGGGTGTCGGAGGCTTTTATGGAGTGGGAGGAGCAGATGGAGGAGAGGGGAAATATGTGAAGAGGTGTGGGGAGATACAATGAGTTGAGGAGGGTTTCCGTTGGATATGGGGTTGTGGAGGTAGTAGGGTGAGGGTGGTTGTCGAAGTGATGGTGTATTGAGTGATGTTGAAGGGGTTTGACATGTAGTTTTGGTGGTTCGTAGGTGCAATAAATGGTAAAAGAAAGACGTATGGCCTTTATCACTTGTGTGCTATTCCTGAGATATTTTCGATTCTGATACTCAAAAAGCCACGATTGCATCGACGCCGTCTTAACCCGGGTACTCAGCAATATCGACACCGACGAAAAGATCCAACTCAACTGTTTGCTAAGCCTCATAGCTACCTCCTCCTCCTCCGCAACCGCAGCAGCCCTTTCACCGTCCTCTCGACCATAACCCCCAAGTCCCTCCAAATAATCCTCTCCGATTCCAAGTTTCCATCTCCAGCTTCGACGACCTCCCCCACCTACAAGACATCGCCGACGAAGCACTAGCCGGACTGACCAAATGGCTTTGTCTGGGCAGTGAAAAGGTGGAAATGTGTGGTATATCCAGGATTGCAGATGGTTAGTAAGTGTGACATTGAAGCTCTAGAAAGCGTCAGAGATTGTAAATATTAAACTGTCGATTTGGGAGCGATTCCTTTTTTTCTCTTTTTTTTTGTTTCCATTTCCGTGCAATAGCCCTCAACTTCTTGCAATAGGTGTTTACCTAGGCTCTAAATATGCCATGCACAAAAATCACAATATATCTGGACATACACACCACGGAGACAATGACAGTTCATGGCACAAAAATCGCAGATGCTTGATATTCTCCCATCCATGTCCCAATTCCAGCTAGACAAACATCACATTAAACACCGTTTCTTCTTCTTCCACCCTGTTTGCTCTTGGCAATATGATTCGTCAAGGCCTTCTTTGTCTCGACCAAACTCCTCTTGTTCTTCGCTCTCGCCTTGCCAATCGTCATCAAGAAGTTCTTCTTCCTGGCCTTCTCCTTGTTGGTGGTACTCTTGCCCTCGGCCTCCTTCTTGCTCTTCCTGATGGCCTGAGTAGACTTGTGCTCCTCTCTGCCTGGCTTGCCCTCTCTCGCCCTCTCCACCCTCTCCTCCTTGGTCGATTTCTTGCCCAGCATAGCTGGTAACTCAATATCTTCAGCTGTAACACCGTCCTCGATGTGCCTCTCGATAAGCTCCTTCTTCCGCTTGGACTGCGTGGTACCCAACATCTTGTCAAGCTTGGCTTCACGGCGGAGTTCCTGCAGCTTGGCAAGATCCGCGGGAGTTAGGATAGTAGTCGTGGCGAGCTTGGCTATCCTTTCAGCCTCCACCGCTGGGTCCTCCTTTTCGGCGCCAACAAGATCGGGCGCTTCGTCGTCATCGTCACCCTTGCTCTTTCTGGCCTTCTTCTTGGCGGGTCCTTCATCCTCCTCGTCGCTGCTGACATCGATCCAGCCGCCAGACGATTCGCTGTCAGTAGAAGCAATTTCCCATTCATCAGAGTTGAACCCGTCATCTTCCTCATCATCGTCCTTCTTCTCCTTCTTCTCACCATTCTCGTCTTCCTCCTCGGCCCGTTTCCTCTTTTGCTCCTCCTTGTAGCGGGCCAATAATTCAAGACCCTCGATACCGCCCTCTTCTTCCTCGCCGAACTTGCGCAGCTTGATGTCACCTGACCTCAAGCCCATGGTGGCCTGCTTACCGCGGAACTTCTTCTGCAGCAACTCGGGGTACACCTCTCTGTAAAGCGATTGCAGACCCTTGGCAGCCATGACGACACCCTTGTCCTTACTCTTCTGGTACATGACCAAATCCTGGAGAAGCGTCTCGTTCATGCACAGCGGCTGGCGAAGTGCCACTTCTCTGATGGCGTTGATACCTGCTGCGCACACCTCGACTGCTGAAGCTTCGGAAACGAACTCGTTGGCGATCTTGACGATCAAGGGCTCGATAACATCGGGCGGGACGAGGTTATGTATTGCCTGAGCCAGAGAAGCCAAGACAGAGGTAACGCTGGTCTGCTTTGGTGACAAATACTTGACGAACCAGGAGTAGAGCGAGATGATGGTCAACTTGTGCAAACCGACCAAACGGGTGACGAGCTGGAGGACAAGAAGCTTGTTTTCGAGGGAGAATTTGTTCTTGGTGTTCTGGAGGTGCTTCTGGAAGAGCTTCTCGGCGAACCCTTGGGGATCGTGCATGAGATGCAGCGCCGAAAAGTTGAGCGGATGTGGCGCGTGCTTCTTCTTCTCATGCTTCTTGATCTTTTCCAACGCCTTGTCGTACTGCTTCGACCTCTTTTTGGTCTTCTTGTTGATTATCCCCTGATGTTTGACCTTCTTGAGATCGATATCATCGTCACTAGCATCGTCTTCCAGCGCTTCCTCTCTCTCCTTGTCGCCACCCAAGAAGAACCTTACACCACCTACCACAACCTTCTCGTTGTCGCTCAGGCAAGCCTCCTTCATCACATCCACTGGTCGCGCATCCGTCCAGACTTGTCTCCTCCATAGCTCTCGGGTAATACGGCAAGCCCACATTCCTTTCGTCGACGTCCTATCAGATGTGACCAAATTTTGCAGTACGGTCTGAATCGTCCTGTTCAACTTGTGGTTCGTGCTCTTGCTGTTTGCCTCCCTCAAGTCACTGATGATCTTGGTGTACAGAAAGGATCTGAGCGTCTTGCTGGGTGTGTTAATCAGGATCGGGAATAGCGTCGTCAAAAGGCTTGTCGAATCAATCACGTCCTTTTTCCTCAGCATTACCAGGCTGCCCACAATCTTCTCCCGAAGTTCCTTATCGAGAACCGCATGATGCTGGTTGAGCAGCTCCTTCAAATGATCGGGGAATGGGGCGGTAATCTCAGGGTAGAGGTTCGCGACGTGCGCAACGAGATCGACCAGGTCGTGGAACTTCTTGACGTCTTCACTAGAGGCCGTCGCGGGAGAGGAGACGAAAATCTGGCGCTGGGCATCGTAGGCGAGCCATTGGTCATAGAATTCCTGAGCGTAAGATCTGTTGAGTGCGAAACCTAGAGGTCAGTGATCAATGGGCATGAGCAACGAGACAGCAGTTGGAAATGCGCACCTGGGATCTCTGCGGATCTTGTACTGCAGACTGACAAGGTCAGCCTCGACCTTTTCGAGCGCGGCAACCTTTCGTTTCGGCATCTTTTCCCAGGGCGACAGCGGCGGCGCTGGCGATAATGGGCGGCTGGATTGGTGGTGTTGGACGCTTCTGTTGGCTGCCAGTCTAGATTTTTTTGCTTTGCTGCTGGCAGACCAGCGCCGCGAATTTCCTTATCGCAGGGCTTATCGGATACTTTTTAGTGGGGCTTCCCGAAGCTAATGCGGGGCCAGCCTGCAGGCGTTCATCCAATGATGCATGAACTCCACATCCAGAATGAACTTCAAAGTTACAAAACCCATGATTTCATATGCAACCCTCATGAACTGTATATATCTAGGGCTGGCTATTGCTTACTCTCAATTTCTCCAGGAAGACTTCAGTCAATGCTCTGCCCATCATATCATTCTCCAGCGATCAATCCTTGTAGCGCCCGTCGTCTCTCTCATACCCAATCAAACAAGCGTATCTAACAAGGGTAAACTGCGAGCATTACTTCACCAAGTGCATCTATAACCTATCATCTAACATATCCCCCTCACTACAACACATCCCCGCATTCAAGACAGCAATCCAGCCCAAATTCCACCCAACTCGGCGACCGCGTACAAAACGACAACTTTCCCGAAAACCCCTCCGGACGTTGCGGCGTATCCTTCCTGCTCACCCCAGCCAGCAACAACCTCCGCCTCATCTCCACTCTCTCCCTATCATCAACCGGTTTGCCACCCATCATCCCCTTACCCCAAGCCTCAAACCACTCCTTAGCCCCAGGAACCTCCTTCCCGGACACAGTAGCTTGAGAAATCATCCTAAACATCTTCTCTGCCGTCATCCCATCCACCTCCGCTCTATTCTTCTACTTAATCGCCCACCCAACAAAACACTCACTCGGGTACACCGGCAAAAAAGGAACCTCAACCCTCCCAAACAACCTCTCCATAACCGTCTCTTTTTCTTTTGTTGTTGTAAACGGATTCCTACACCACTCAACCTCACACCCGCACTCCACCCCACACCCATTCCCAGCAGCCTTGCACACGCAGCTCTTCACACAAACCCTCTGTGCACACCGGCATTTCATCGTCATCATATCCCCTCGTTCGACCTTCTTCCCCATCCCCTATGAACATCTTGTCAGCCGGTTCACATCTAAACCACACCCCAACAGTCTGATCGTCGACGTACCTTCTTCATGTTCATCCTCGCGATCCCCTTTCCAATGCTGCTTAAAATCGGGTTCACACCCCCTCCCTGCCCAGCCGTCACATACGCTTCCTCGTAGAGCTTGTCAACCTCCGTTTCCCAAACAGCATCCCCTTCCGGGTGGGAGTACTCCCACCACCAGAGAGGATCCGTGTTCCATCTCATGTGCGGCGGTGTCTTTTTGAGCAGGTGGTCCATCTTGTTGCTAAACTCTTCGAGACGTCCGAGTTCCGCTGCCCATTCGTCATCATCAGCAGCAGCAGCACCAGCAGCACCAGCAGCCGCGGTGCTGGATGACCCGCCGGCGGGCTGAACACGTCGGCGTTTGGGCGGTACAATGGAGCGCGGGGAGTCAGGACTCAGAGGCGACACTTCCGGGAGACGTGGATCAGGGGATGCGTCGTTGCGCTTTCGTTTATTCTTCGAGCCGGAAGGTCGGGTGGTGTTGCTCATCTTGAAAGTGATTGGCTTCTTAGGTTCACAGTAAGAACTGGTTATTACTCGAAGCTCAAACCTAGGGTTGGTGAATGTCAGCAACTTGGAAATCAGGTAACAAACTTTTCAGATGCAAACTCCCTACTTTTTAAAGGGAAAATAGACTTACCATGTTGCTGTGCCAATCGCGGTCTGACCTCAACAACACGCTAAGCAACAGGGGCAACTGAAGAATTACATAGCCAAAGGGCAAGGAATGACGGGAACATGACGAAGAAGCACCTTTTCTCATAATCATTGCAACAAACAAGTTGAATGACTGGTGTAAATTAACGGAGTTGAGGCACATATACCTAGTTGTACAGTGCATTCAGAGTTACATTGGTCCTTGTCCCTGATAATCTTCCAAAAAAGTGTCTACCGGACATCTCCCATCCCAAGTCCCCCATCCAGTTCTTTCCTCACAACTAGAGCTTCCAAATGCTCTCCTTAAAAATAAACAGCCATCATCAATCGTCATACCCCTAGTCTTTGTTCCAAATAGAAGTAAAAAAGAAAAATCGCAAGTCGCCGTTTTTTGACTTGTGTAAGGCGATGTCGCTGTAACAAGTCCGCAAAGCCATGTCCCAAAACCAAGGGTGACTGCCCGCTCCATTCGAACGCCCGTGATGAGCTCTCATCACCCACCAGCGAAAATAAAAAATTGTATGGAAATCCTTGCAGGGCCCAAAATGATATGAACAATGAAAAATAAAACACAGAGAGCTCAGATCGAATGGTCAATAGGCTGACTAGAGTCCAACTCCCAACATCTCTAACCTGGATGTGATGCTGTCAAGCTTCATGCTAAGCCGTTGTATCCTCGCAACAGCTCTATTGGCAGCCGCTTCCTCCTCGGTTGAGTTCACCAGTTCATACCGAGCGAGTGCCTTCTCAGGTTCGATGCCGCCAAAGATATCAAGTTGGGACACGGACTGGGAAGGGGCTTCAACGTCAAGCTCTACCGGGCCCTTTATTGGCTCTGTAGGAGCAGGAGAGTCATGGTAGAGGACGAAGTCGGGGTTGCTCTCAAAGTCCTCGTCGATGGGAGCAGGCTCCTGCTTCTTCATCTCGGGAAGGACGGGTGCCTGCTCAATGACAGGAAGGTCCTTCTCGTCGTCATCGGAGTCGAACTGGTGGCCGACAAAGTTACTAGACTTGCCCGAGAGCAGGTTGGCGTCAAAGATAGGCTCGGGGGTCTCGAGGACCGCGAAGACCTGAGGCTGATAGGAAAAGCCATCACTAGGCTCCATGTTGACCAAAGAGAAGTCGACCTGCTCGGGAACCATAGCGAGGTTAATTTGCTGGTTGTGGAGCTGCTGTTGGGCGGTATAGGGGTTGATATCCTTGGGCAACTGGCGTTGTTGCTCTGGCTGAGGAGTCTGCTGGGGCTGTGACTGGGGAAGCGTCTGTGGGTTGGTGCTCAACTGGTTGAGGAAATCCGAGAAGGAAGGGGAACCCAGAAGCATGCGGGTGAGGTCAGTGAGACGCTTATTCTCATCAACCAAGGCGCGGTTCTGGGCACGGAGGTCGCCGTTCTCAGTGACCTTGTTGGCAATTTCAGCTTCAAGCTGAGTGATGTATTCTGCGATAGAGTTAGCGTCTTGTTTCCACGAGAAAAGTCGCACCTGCACTTACCCTTTCTTCTTGACCGGAAAGCACGGGCTGACACCTTGTTCCTAAGCTGTCGTCTTTCCTTGCTGCTGAGCTTCTTGCCCTCTTCACTGGCAAGCAACCTTTCATCCTCATCCATCTCGTCCTCGTCTTTCTTAGGCCTGGGAATGTTGAGAACAGTATTGTTTTGAGAAGGCTCTTCAGATGTCTTGGCGCGCATCGAGTTGAGAAGCTGAGTAATCTTCTGCTCCACAATAGGATCGCTAGCCTGTGGTGATTTCGCCTTTTGCGCAGGCTTGCTTTGCCGTTGTTGAGCCTGAGCACGCTGTCTTTGCTGCTGCTGCTGCTGTTGCTTAGCCAGGGCTGCTTGCTGATGCATGCCGGGCCAGACGCGGCCGGGCTGGAAGACCTGGGGCGGTGGGGAGGATAAGCCAGCAGGTTCCTGGCCGCCAATATTGCTCGGATTGATAGTCGAGTCGAAAAAGAAGTTGGAGGGGTCGGATGGGGGTGAGTCGAAGTCCATGGTTTCCAGCTCTGGCGACGTCATCGACCCCTGCGACGGGGCCGCGTTGAAATCGAACAACTCGTCGGTATTCCCCATGGTGAGATAATCAAAGCTCCCAAATCCGTTGTTGAATCCGTGGAGGTGTGCGTTGGGCTGGTTGAGCGAGAAGGTGGTTGCGATGGCTCCGGGAACAATACCGGTTTGTTGTTTGTAGAGATCGTACTGGTGGCTGGGCCCGCTTAGCGTCTGGTTGGTCGGCAGCAGCGTGTTTGCCGTTGTTGTCTCGGCCTTGATCGGTCGCGCAAACACGCCCTTGTTGGAACCGGCTGGAGAAAGAGAGGGCGACTGGAAAAAGTTGTTGTCAAAGTCGGACAGGTCGACAAAAGAATCGAGGGGATCAAGCAACCCAGGCTGCGTCGCAGCCGGGCTCGTGGACATGGACCCGGACATTTCTTGCCCCCCAGGGGAAATAAGAGCGATCAGGTCAGGAGCGACTGATCGATGGAGTCGGTTCGACGGCGATGACGTGGAGGCAGTCGAGTGGTCGGCAGCAATGTCGTCGAGAGTTGCGTGGATGAGTAACAGAATCGAGCAGGCAGGTGGTTTGTTGTAGTTGTAAAAAGGCAGCCGGAGCAGGTTGGAGTGAAGCGGTGCGGGAGCGGGAGTTGGGGGGATTTTCAGTCTACGGGTGCCTGGGAAGGCCAGCGGTTTGGGCAGTCAGGGCGCTTGGCATCCCGTTGCAGAGAGTGGGTCTGGTTGGACGAACCGGTGCAGGCTGACAGGGATTGTGTTCGCTTTGTGAGGGGGGGACGCGTAATCCCAATGCCCAGAGCACCCTGAATCCAATTGGCTCAACAGCCCCACTAACAGCTGGTACCTCTGACCACACCCACCACCGCTGCCCATCCAAAGTACCTCGGCCAAATTCCTTCTCTCCTTCTCCCCTGCGGCTGCGGTCTGAGGGTGACGAAGCCGACTGCTCCTTTGGGAAGAAGGACAGCTTGCTGACGGTGTGCAAAGGGCCCAAAAGTCGATGCCTTGACGACTCGCTGCACAAGTTGACGTTGACAGCACCTCTGTGACGACTACCTTCGATGCGGGGAAGGTGTTGAGATTCTTGACTCTATCTCTACTTCAATGCTCAATTGAGCAGAGGCAGCTCTACTGTACGATCAGGAATCGTTTGTCTGCCTACAGTATACGGATAGTACCGTCTTTCGGTCGGCGGATGGACGGACATGTCGGGCACAAGCAAATCGAAGCCGATGGGGTCCCAAAGACCAAAACAGCGGGTCGCCATCCGGGCAGTGCAAAGACTTCAACTCAGAAATTGTGCAATCCCGTTGGTCAACATGCATCTGCACAGCCTCATAGCTTCTTTGCTATCCATTCGTTCTAGCTCCAGATAATGCTGAGAGGAGCAATCTGAAACTTTGACAGCATGACTAACCTCCACTGGCTGGGACTTATTAGACGTGATACTCCGTGCTCCCAACCCCTGATAATTCCCGTCTCAATATCGCACAAGAACCTCAACGGCCTCGTCTGTAAAACGAAACCTTCAATGTGGAGTTTCATGCGTCAATCGCGGCCCCATCCAGACAAAGCCTTGCCTGTCGAAGACTAGAAAAGCCAGCTGGTAGACGAGCCATATACACCGCCTCACAGATAGGCTTTTCCATCTCATTTTCAGCAGACCTTGGATGATGACTCTGGGCCACCACAATAATAGCGAACATGGTAGAATAGGCACATCATCAACAGGACAAAGCCAACAACAGCACCTAAACTTCCCCTGTTTCCACTCCGGCAGACCGGACGGTCTCATTCACCGAGCGTCCGGGCGCTTGCAAGGGCAGAACGATCCCGTCTTCGGTGGACAGGAAATCCCCCATTTCCGCACCGGACACGGGGAAACTTCGTTTCAAACTGGCTTGGATGTTTTCTTCCCTTTGTCGGGGTTTCCCAGTCGCCGACCCACCGATTTTGACACCAGCCTTGTGGAACCTTTCTCCCTTTTCGATTCTCTTCTGCAGATCAGCCCCTTCACTAGCCACAGCTCTTGGCGGGCAAAAATAGCAACAGCCCCAGATGTCTGTCATCATGGAACTCACACTCCACACTTCCCACTGCCGATGACATTGCAACCGCATTGTTGATGCTTGGGTTGAGGCTTGATCAGCCCAGTTCTCCCTATGAGAAGCCACAGAGACACGAGGCTTCCGGCGGCCTCCCACTGCACCTCAGCGGGAACTGCCGCATTGTCTATCAGCGGCGCAACGCTCCATCCAATCCAATAGAATCCTCATCACTCCCCGCCCGTTGTAGCGAGATTGATGATTGAGGCTGTGAAGGCCTGTGATGGTAAGGGGCCATCGACGACAAATACGTGTATTAGTACCGCATGCCGACCTCGCCTTCGTCGGTCACTGTTCACCGTTGCGATGTAATGAAATTTGATACTTCAAACACGAAGGCACGAAACCACCAAACCGCGAACTCCTACCAGCTCGCCATGAACAAGCTAGTGTCTCCGCAGGGCAGCGCAGATTCTATTCTGGTCTGTTGCCATCCCCGAAGCGTTATTGAGCCCATTCGCGCAAAGCCAAAATTCTAGTCACGGACAGGAAATAAGTGAGTGCCTACACTAGGTGAAGCCCCTATCAAACCCCGCAGGTCAGGAGGCATCAAGCCTCGCAGAAGGCATCATGTTGGCTATTTCAGGGTCCTTTCCCTGCATGACTTGCCTTCCATCCCGGCAAATTCATCGGGACTCCGGTGCATGATACGGCGTGCCATCATGCTGCCCCGTCACTGCCATCCTTCGGTCTTTGAGCTCGAAAACAGGTTCAACAACAAAGTGACATCAGTCAGTCACGTGCAAGACAACCACAGCCGAACGCCACAACCTGTTTTGACATGTGGCTCAGCAGTCGCGGGATAATTGTGGCGTCACTCCTCTGTCAACTGGAACTTTGCCACACCTGCCCAATTGAGCAATCCTTGTGTGTGGCTGTGCTATCAACATCGGATGGTTGTTAGTGGTGCTTCGGCAGATCACGGCTCAATCGACGGCCACAGATCCGCACCACGGTTTTGGAATCCCACAGATCATTTGGGATCGACTTCGTGTCTGGTCTGTGGTGCCGATCTCCGGACTAGATCTCCCACCGGTTGCTACGGAAGTTCTGGTTCTCGAAATGGCATGTTTTTAACAAAAAGACGCGATGGAATCCACAATAGGGGTAAGGCGAAGGGTTAGGGTTGCCATATTGTCCCTTTATCCAAGTACGAGACTCCCACGATGGCCTCAATCTGTCACGCGATGAGGCTAGTCCGCTGGCTAGATGGTAAAGCATCCCATCTCTTTATTCCTCATCAAGACGCAAAGTGTCTCTAGAGCTCCTAGCGCGAAATTCTTCCATTACCCCGCCACCCCAGCCCCGATAACCACGACGTGGTATGTCCTGCTTGGGTCGTCCAATATTCGCTCAGCCCACCGCTTTTCCATAAGCAGTGTTCTTCCTTCCTTCAAGCGGGAGTTTGTCAATATTCGTTTCAGGCTTCGGGGCTGAGGTCATGATGTCAAAGCAGACAGCTGTTGCCGGCCTGTTGAACATGGTTTGCTTTGCCAGGTAAAGCCACAACGACGCGCAAGTCGTGGTAAGCAACAGCGACCCGGGGAGAACCTCCCCCTTTTGCCCGGGCTATGTCAGCGACTTCCTCGTGTTGTCCCGCCTTCCAGGGATTACATCAACAGCCTCTCCATGAATGCTCCCGAGTCTCCCCCTCCGTTTTCTGCTAGTTTCTCCCCTTGCAGCCACTCAGGAGATATGAGAAATCGTCATCGTTCGTGTACCGTAGCCGAAGGTGACAGTGGGACACGATAAATCATGATGACTTCAAGACAAGCTGAGGCCTGTATGCCCTGAGCCAAGATGAAATTTACCCCCGCTTGACTTGAGTTATCTCATTGCCCACCCTGAGTTATCCTAACAACTTCCGTTTTTGAAACGTCCAGTCTCTTGTAGGTATCCAATCTCAAATATTTGTCGCCCGGTCACCTGCTGGACCGTAAGCAAGACCAATGGAGCTCTTAAAGGGGCCGTCCGATAATCTGCACAAAATGTCAGGGGTAGCTTCTTTAGACCGGGAAGAGACATGAGACCCGGTTTAGAGCTCAGGCAAACGACGGTAAAGTCGGCCATGTAATAGATGCGGTCCATGGCAGTTGTTTGGGAGTGCTTGCTCTTTGTATCGCCTTGAATGATGCCGAGCCGGTCCCACCCAGAGGTAGCGTTTGTTGAAATCTTGGCAGAGTTGGATAGGATCTACTATCATTGATGGGAGGTTACTATCGAGGTGCAGTTAGATACCGTCTTCTAGTGGCGATGCTGTGGGCTCCCGGGCGGCTGCTGTTCAATTGTAGCTCAACGCTATGTAGTTGATACCGGACGAGGTTCATTGGATCATCTTGTTGAGTCGCGTGTCTATCAGCCGGAGGCCTGGTGGTGCCACCATCGGCAAGAGAATTTCGTTACATTCCGGTTAGCCCCGTGGTTGTACCTGCTGTCGTCTAGGTAACCAGGCGGTTAGGTTGGGTAGGTAGTGAAATGGGATTTGGCGCCCATCTTTCGACACGTTCAATATTGTAGTTGTCGTGACAGTACCTTAATAGGTACTGTACCTATTAAAACACCAGTTTCAGGCCAAGGAGGGGAAATCAGGGGGTGCCGTTGCTTTTGGGCATAATAACAGCAGGTAATATGTAATTTGACCGCTCAGTGTTGCACTGTCACCTTCCCTCGGTTGTAAATGTTGGTGGATTGGCGTATGCTGTTGGTGCAACAAGCCTCACCAAGAAAGGTCTCCTCAGACCCATCTTGACGGTAGATCTTGATAGACTTGAAGTGCTTCACTGGCAATACTGTTAGACTACCTAAATCAAAAAGGAGTTCACATATGGGCATGCAATGTCACGCTTGACGTCGTTCAAAAACCCTTAGGTCTTGGTACCGTATATTAGGTCGTTGAATCTGTGGGAAAAGATGCGTTTCGGTCCTTGGGCCGACCGATCGATGAAAAAGTAAGCCGCCTAACTTGAGATAATCGGGCTCATCGCAGATTCGGATATGCGACAGACCGTTCCAGGACGCGCAACTGTGGCAGAGGTTGGGGTTCGAGGATACTGACCCCTCGCATATTGTGCATAAGGCTCCGGTGTGCCAGGATCACCGCCATCTGCAGCTAGAGGTATATTGACTTGAAGCATGCAGTTTAATAGGTAGGTAGGTAGATAACTAATCCAATGAAACGTTGAAGAATAGGTACCTAGGTATGTACATCCACTTGGCAGTGTGCTTTATCCCAAAGGGAATGGTCCCAAAAAAGCTGTTGAGGTGCCAGCACACAGCAGCAGGCTTGGAAAGCTCACTTGGTGGGGCTGACCAAGTGCCTGATCGAACCCAACATCCCTTGGGTACCAAGGTGGCTTGCAACTGGCATGGAGGCCCCCGAATCTCTTCCCACTCCGGTACCTACCTTAGTTACCCTCACCACCTGCTTTTACCACTGGTTACCATCTATTAAACTTCTTACGCCAGTACCGTGGCCCGTCTTGACTTTTGCGGAGTTGCACAATTAACATGCGCCTCATCAATGCCAACACTTTGCGCTTCGAAGACTTTGTCGGCGATCCGCCACCTTATTTGATCCTGTCACATACCTGGGAACCCAATGAGGAAGTCACCTTTCAGGACATGTCACATCCCTATCTTCCGACAAAACGAGGCTACTCCAAGATCACCGAGACCTGTCGTTTGGCACTTGAAAAAGGCATTGGATATGCCTGGATTGACACTTGTTGCATTGATAAGAGCAGCAGTGCAGAGTTGTCAGAGAGCATCAACTCCATGTTCAAGTGGTATCAGAGAGCTGAGATCTGTGTAGTATATCTCGCAGATCTAAAGTGCACGGTCGAGTTTGAGCAGGGTATCAAAGACTGCCGGTGGGTCACCAGAGGATGGACACTTCAAGAGCTCATTGCCCCAAAGCATCTCGAATTTTACGATGAGGAGTGGACGTTTCGAGGGAACAAATTCAAGTACTGCGGAGATCTTTGGAAAGCTACGGGGGTGCCAGAGGGTGTGCTGCGGATGGAGATGAAGGTTTCCAATTACTCTGTGGCACAAAGAATGTCATGGGCCTCGAAACGAACCACTACTCGGCTAGAGGATGAATCATACTGTTTATTCGGCATTCTTGAGGTCAACATACCTCTGATGTATGGGGAAGGGGACATGGCATTTTGTCGGCTTCAAGAGGAGGTAATCAAGCGCAATAACGATTATTCGATTTTTGCGTGGAACCCAACATCAAATGAGAACCTGCACAGATATTGCAGCATGCTTGCCTCCTCACCCTCAGACTTCAAGGATGGTGGGAATATACTCGTGGCAAACATATCGTCCCTGAACCCCGAATTCGCGCTCACGAACAAGGGCCTTCAGTTCGAAGAAGCACTTCACCTGGCCCCGACCACAGACACGAGTGTATGCACCACAGGGCCGCAAGGACAAGGGGCAGAATATATCCTCATGGTTGGCGCTGTGTGGGCCGGTGGAGAACACAGGGAAGTGGGAATCAAGTTGACAAAAGTCGGTCCTTCTCTGTTCCTCCGGGTGCCATCCATCAAAATTCGACAGGTTTCAGCGCGTGACATCAAGTCGTGGGCGCGAACCAGAAGAGGGAGGTGGTATGTTGTCAACAATCTTCGTCTCAACACCCTTACGCTTTTCGAGTTTTTGAGAAGCGGTATTCACGTTCCACCTGGTCATGGATTTCAGATTATGAAAACAATCCCTTGGGAGTATTGGAACCACGAGAATTCAGCCCAATTCCTCACTCCTACAACCAATGTTAACGCGTTCTCATTTAGAGCCAGAATTGGAATGGAGCATGTTGACTTCACGGTTCTTGTTGAGTATGCAAATGATGGTTTCCTTCCCATCATTTTCGAATCCACAAAACGTCCGGCGATTGCAAACTACATCTTTCAAAATCGAGCATCCGATGACGTTCTACTGTGGGAGAGTCTCAAGAGGGATTACCCTGAACTGGCCAACCTTTCAGCCACAAGTGAGATTTCCGTCAAAGGAGGACAGTTCAGAGTGATGGTCAGAATGTCGACTTGGAAAAAAGATGCCTTTGGATTGACAATCAAGGGATACTCTTTGAAATTTGAAGTGGTGAAAGCCAGCGATCATCACTCAAACGCGTGTATCCTCGACCAGTCTCATTTCAGCCATGGGGCGGAAAAGCATGAGCGTTCGGAACCGCCGACAAGTAAGCGTGACTGGGTAATCGAAGGGAAGCCACCGCACACAGTATCAAAGACATGGAACGATCAGGAACGTATATCACTAAGCAGGTTATTTGAACGAGTTGAGGAGGCAACTTGAGTAGTCGAGGCCAGCGTGAGAGTGGCAACAAAAGACAGAGCAAGCTATCACGGAAGATATAGGACGCTATTCGAAGTTGCCTGGCATGAATATCAACTACCGTTTGAAACCGTCTCTCAAACCCCCCAAACCTTATCACCCCTCGGTGACATAGACCGTTGCCTCTGAATCCCACTCCTCCACCCAAACCTTCAATACCTTACATAAGATCACTACATCATCCCCCACCGCAGCCTCAGACTATGCTGCCATCAAAGCACATATCGATAATCAGACACCAACTGCGTCGTGTACGGGTTCTCCGAGTTGTCCTTCTTCTTCACCCCCGTGCGCTTCTCCTCCTCCCTGTCCTTCTCATCCATCAGCGAGCCCGCTCTGACGGCAGGGCTCTGCAGCTTCGACAGAAACTTGCTCAGCCGGCTAGGCTTCTTCTGCTTGGTTTCGGCTGCCGAGGACTGTCCCTCTTTGACTGTGGACTGTTCTGACTCCAGCGAGAATCGTTTTGTGTTGTTATTGTCTTCTGGTGCGTCTGAAGCGTGGGATTTGTTGTCCATCTTGGGCAGGATGAGATGACTCTTTTAACGGGGTGTTTGTTTGCTTGCTTGACTTGAAGATTGAGAGGTTGGTATGCGTGGTTGGAAGTCATGTCTGAAAAGCGGGGATGTTGGCATCTTTTATCACCATTGTTCATCGAAGTGTCAACCTGTCAGCTGATGCCTTTCTTCACGCTCACTGTTGCGATGCACAGCCTCTCTCCGTCCACTTGCAATGCAACCCATCTCACCTCACGCTTGGGCAGAAATGAGGCTGTGTAAATGCATGTAAAGTTACGATTGGCCAACTTGGGCAATAGGTTGGCTTGGCTCCCGACTTCATGACCCTCTTATGAAATACTCACACCATCACTCATACTCAAAGCACAGCAACTCCCCCCTTGTATCCATCACATCACCAATCGTAGCATCCGGAATAAGCCCATGCATATGCAACACATGTCCCAACGTGGTCACATTCCCACCCCCATCACCCTCAATAACCGGTTCCCTATTTTCACACACATCTCCGTTAGCTTCACACTCCCTTTCCATGATTCAACAGCCAAGGTAAATTTCACTCACGGTACATCCTCCGGCCGAACCAAATCCTCCGGCGTCCCAAACCCAGGCCCACCACCAAACCCTCCCCCAGGGAACCCCCCTCCCGTCCCATTCCCCGGCGGCGGGAACTCAAACCCAGGAGGAGGCCACGTCCCATCGCCACCCCCCGGAAACCCTCCAGGCGGGCCCTGCCCAAACCCATTCCTCATCTTGTTATTCCCCCCCATCTCCTTCAACCTCACCACCGGGTCCAAATCCTGCCACTGCGCCCACAGCCTATCCAACCAAGCATGATGCAGATAAAAAGTTGGATCTCCCGGACTACTCACCGGATTCCCCATCTCCGCTCCCACACCCCCATGCCCAGCCCCATGTGGCCTCCCTTCCGCGCAAGCCCAAAACGACAGCCAGTCCTTCTGATTCAGACACCCGTCGACGGTCGCCTGCGACGCCCCGGCCGCAGAAAAGTTGTTGATGTTGCGCGTGATGCACTTTGGGCTGTTGGGTGAGTACCTGTACCCAGGCCCAAGAACAGAACGATAAGACGCAAACGGCCCGGTCTCAATGCACTGGTTCTGTCCGATGCCATTGCCGCCGAAGCTCGGTTCGGTCGTGGAGAAGAGGTCCGAGTTGGTGAAGGAGGCGGAATCGTAGGTCTCGTCCCAGTACGGGTGGGGACCGGTGTAGTTGCAGAGGGTGCGGAGGGTCACGTCGTGGGCGTGGATGTAGAGGCGGTGGAAAGGGAGGAAGGCGCCCTGGGAAGAGAGAGAGATTGTGAGTGATCACGGTTGGAAAGGGGAATAGGGGAATAGGGGGGAAGGGGAACATACCACGAAATGGGCAATCTCAGACTCGAGGATGTGCACGGTGGTGAGCTCGTCAAACTTTGTCTTTGCACCGCGGAGACCAAGGGTGGCAGGGTGGTCCATCAGGCAGAGCTCGGCGTCGAGGTAGGCCGACTTCTCGCCCCTAGTGAGCTTGTGCCATGCCTTTCTCACTCTGGGGTTGGCGCATTTGTTGGAAGCCTGGCGCTTTTCAACCACTGTGGGAGCGGCGAGGGCACTGCTGGCAGCCAGGGCTGCAACCAAAAGATGGCTTAACATCCTGAATTCTGGTCAGGGTCAAGGTAAGCTTGCAACTCGAGAACTGAGTTGTGCCTATCAAGCGAGGATAGATTCAGCGGCTCCTGCAGGAGCTGGCCTCATATATAGACGAACTCCCCCTCACCCAAACCAGGTTCTTGATTGCCATTCTCCCAGCCGAAATCTGTTGGATTGTTGGAAAGAAAAGAGACGCGTAATGTGCGGTGGTGGTATCTTTGCGTTCGTGGAGAGGGGGAACCTAAATCGGCAATCGTGCTTCCGATATTCGCAAGGATCCATCAAGTACATACCTCGCATCCCCGTTCTCCTCCACATCCCGTGCTACGTGACATCTTAGATTTCATCTGTTATAACACCACGAAGATGCCGAGTTGCCTGCCGATACGTCGGTTAGCATTGAGGTGGAAGGGGCTTAATCCGGGTAAAGTGCCGGTATGCAATATACCCACGACATCCACTGACGACGCGGATAGTTAGGTCCCTGTTGACTTTATGAGATACCTAATTGGACCGCTTCCATTGCAACCCACAATAGTCGATATAGGACGCCAGTTTCAGAGTCAAGTCTGCATCGATCAAGTGACGACAGCTGGTGAAAATCATTTTCTTTGATACCTAATATTATGGTTCAGCCACAGGCTCTCTTCCCCTTCTTCACAAGTACCTTATGATGAGGTAGAGCCCGACTCGGAATAGGGCACCTTGTAGATATCCGAATCACTATTAAAATGTTAGCCAGCCATCTTTCTCTCAAGTATCATCAAACCAGAACTTACAACTCCTTTTCAAACCTCTCTCGACCCTTTGCCTTCTCATTGACCCAAATGCTCACACTTGTCTGGCCGCACACAAACTCTGCAAAACCATCATCTCCAATCACGATCTTGGCATCATTCCAACCCATGACATCGGTCCACGTCTCACCAGCATGCATCTCACCTACATGCATTCTCTTGTTTCCTGATCCAGCGTTGCTCATCACTACTGCACAGCCGAATGGTCTGTCCCAGGTTCCGTACCGCACCCAGCCGATACAGGTAGGGTAGTCAAAGTAGTCAGCCTGCTGGCCGTAGGAGTACAGCTTGCGTGCCAGCATCATCCTCGGGAGATCGCCGCCGCAGGAAGGGGGGAAAGGATGCTCTCCCTGGATGCCATACAAGTCACCGTACCACACGCAGGGGTAGCCTCGATCGCGGAGAAGAATAAGAGCGTACGCCAAGGGCTTGAACCAACCCTCAATGGGGGCTTCGAGGGCCTGGTAAGGCTGTGTATCGTGGTTCATCACCAATGTCTGCACAGTTAGTTAACGATCAGAGCGAGTGCAATTGAGGAGACATACAACTGCCGACACAGGCTGAGCCTGTACCAAGGTGTCGTCAAAGACTTTTCTGAGATCAGCGCTGTTGGCTCTGCTGATATCGCTAAAGTTGTGGACTAATGGCGCGTCGAACAAGGAGAACTTGTATTTCATCCTTGCAAGATAGTCGTTCTGGCATCTGTTAGTTGGTCGCATACGATTGAAGTGATAGTAATCGGCTCACCATGTCCTGCAACGAGTCCTTCCAAAACTCTCCGACGAAAAACCATCCTGGTCCGAACTCCTGGTCCATATTCTTAATAAATTCACGCAGGAAATCCTCACTGAAGTGCTTAACAGCGTCGAACCGGATGCCCATGATTGGGATCTCGTGAGCCAGCCAACTACCCCAGCGCATGACATCGTCGCGAACTTCAGGGTGTTCGTAGTTGATGTCGGAACCCATGAGGTAGTCATAGTTCCCTTTCTCGTCGTCGACATCGCCATCACCCGCACTTGCCCATCCTTCTCCCAGCTCGCCAGCAATCTTATATATGGCCTTCTTCCCGTTCTCGGCATTGAAGTCCACTCCAGTAAAGTGATACCAATGCCACTTCATCTTGCTGTACTGATCCTTTCTTCCTGGAAAGTCAAAACCCACCCAGGCATCAATCTCGTACCGGTCACTGATATGCTTCGTCCTGTCATTCTCGTCGACCTCGTAGACAGGGCAACGTTCCTTGTGGTCGGCGCCCATCTTGTGGTTGAGAACGGCATCCCAGTAGATACCCACCCCGAGCTCCTTTGCCCTGTTGCAGAGGCTGACAAGCTCTTTCTTGGTGCCCCATTTGGTGGCAATAGTGCCCTTCTGCTCGAACTCGCCGAGGTCGTAGAGATCGTAGATGTCGTAGCCGTTGCCATTTTTGGACGAAGCTTTGCATCCAGGAGGAATCCAGATGTTGTCGATGCCAAACTCCTTGAGCTGGGGGAGAGCCTTCTTGAGGCGGGCCCAGTGCTGCTGGTCGGCGGGGATGTACCACTCGAAGCCCTGCATCATGGTCATGTTCTCGGGGGTAGGCTCTCGCCTGTCGGAAGACGATGGCTTTTTGGAATTGTCACCCATATTGATGTTGGTACCTGATGCTGTGTAGAGATGAAACTCAAAACTGACAAAGAAAGAAGGTAATGAGGCTCGACGAAGCGGAGGGACTTAGGGAGTGGTTTTAAGGAGGTGGTCCAATGCCCGACTCAGGGGAGGGGCCAGCTCGGTCTGGACTGAGTCCAACGGTGTCAGACTCGGCAGTGTCCTGCGGTTGGGGCAATAACTTGGAAGCTTACTGGACGTCATGGCATTTCAGCTCCCACGTGCATTAATCCGAGTTCTTGGGATCGTGGGATGGAGGGTGACATCGGGGCGGTGCCTGAAGCTTGACTCTGCCACGAAGGCACAGCACCCATCCGTCAGAATTGTTGGGAAGGAAAGAGATGGGCCACAGTACTAGAATTGGCTGGCTTCCAGGTAGCAGCTGAATGTGCTTGCCGTTTCATTGTGAGCCTGAGAGGGACCCCTCTTCTATCGCCAAATAGATGGAAGGCACGGCTGAAGAGAGCCACATCATTCTACCTATCTGGCCTACATCTATCGTTCAATCAATGTTGGCACTATTTTCTTACTTTCTTGAGTGTCTCCTTGAAAAACCTCCCTCTCAACAGACATTCCCAGGCATACGAGGGGTCAAGGAGAAAAGACGCCAAGCCGTGACGTCAGATCCCGCAACTGTCAGTTCGCCCAGTTCGGAACCCTGCGCCTGTCAAAAAGGTACTGCTGACGCCTCAGCAAGGAGCAGCCCTGGGCTGCAAAGTCAATTCATCCCAAAACATCGAGAAGCATTAGTGTACTACCAACGGTTGTACCCAACGGTTTCGCATGCAGTGGAACTTGAATATGGTCCGAAAGAGCAATCGACGTTGGACGAGGAGAAAAGTGGTGTGCGCCAAGGTGTGACTGCGGGGCTGGGTCGACCTGGCAACCGTTTGTTTACGTCGCCCACCAATTGCAAGATTGGCAGAGAAGAAGCTCTCCTGTCACAGCCCGTCACCGCCTTTCCCCCCTGCCGCCGCCGCCTGCCTGTCACTTGTGCCCGATCAAACCAGACCCGGCCACACCAGTCGGATGCTCCCGCCAGCCAAACAATCTGTGACGCCGAGTGCTTGCCGACTGCCAGCGCATCGCCGAGTCTAGCCTCTCCACCCGGTGGAACTTGATTCGACCAATATTGCTGCACCCGGCTTTTCGGTTCGTTGCCCGAGCGTCCAAGTGGCTGGTCTCTATAAACACAATTCGACTTGACACCTCCACTGTGCCACAGCTTCGTCTCTTCCAAGCATGCCCCGGAAGCCCAAGGAGCGACCTCTCGATTTTGCAATATTTGTAGACCCAGGGACCGAGACATTGCCGACGAGACACCAGCGGCGCAGGTGCCGTTATCCACAGAGGTACATTTCTCCACCGTCCCATTGTGACCATGGAAGCGTGTGCTGACTGCGCATTGAAGTTGGAGCAGGAGCCGCAAAAGCCAGAAACCGTCACTCCCGAGACAAAACCTGACGCCACACCAACCGAAAACATGGAGGGGGAAGAGTCGGATGCCACAAGCACATATAGCGGTCGCGATAGCCCCGATCGACGAGAATCTATAAGTTCGCTGCCCCGCCATCATCTCCACTCGCGCACGGCCAGCGAGGACACCGCCGATAACAGCTCCCACAACGGCGACGATGTATTTAGCGAGCGTGGATCCCGCAGTCAAAGTTCCGTTGGGTCGGTAGATGGCAGAAACGATGATTCCAAGACACCACAGGGAAAGGACAGCCAATCTCGTCGGGAATCGTACACCTCGAGTAGAAACTCGGAAAGCAGAAACTCGGACAGGGCAGTGTCTAGGGCGTCAACCATGTCCCAGTACGAGAAGGAAGCGGACTTTGTACCGAATCGCTCGACTCGCTTGTCAATCCGTACACCTTCCGAAGCCGGCGCATCGCAGATGGGTTCTCCGACTCCCTCAGTATTTGACGGCAGTTCCGCGCGTTCCAATAAGCGACACAGCGGGACACCCGCCGTTTTCCCAACCGTATCTCGAGTCGGCAGTCCCACCGTTCAAGTACAGTATTCTCCGAAAGGTCGCACAACGCCAAGCCGTTTCAAGGTCCGAACAGAAGCTCCTTTGGTGCTTCTCCATGTCACGCTTCTGCCTCTTCGCTGGGTTTGGGGCGAGACACTGAATGGACTTGACCTAGTAAGCGGCAAAGTTATCGATGAAGGAGGCCTTCCGTATGAGGCCTCGGACGAGATTAAGACCTTGCGGGATTCATGGCGAGAGTTGCAAGATCGGCTTGGCGACACCGTTCTTGAGCGCGGTATTCTTCTTCCCCATCCGCAAAGTGATTTCGAAGTGCTCGAGGAACGTCTCCTGGAAGCCTTGGAGCTACCCTTCAAGCGAAGAGCCAGGATTTTGGAATGCGGACACTATCTCGGCCCAGCCAATGTGACAGCAGAGGAAGACGACGAAAGTGAGCTCGGCTTCTCGAGGTCTGTTGAGAACCGACATTGGTGTAAGCAGTGCAAGACGGAAATCCGCTATGAAAAACTCGGATCGAACAAAATCTTTAGGGTGAAGGTATATGCCAGCAATGGGCTAATGAAGTCTGGTGCTTGGGAGGCTTGCTGGAGAGAGATGGAGCGGGTCGACTGCGAGGTTGAGCTTACTTCGAGCCCCGCGATGCAGCAGGAACTCGAAAAGGTGGCCGTGTTCCAACTCGAACAGGAAGAGCAGCGTCAACGAGACCTGTTACTAGACGCCGAGGCGGCAGCTAAAGCAGGGGCAGCTGCCGGAGCCAATACTCGACAATCCCGTCCGACCTCCGCGCTGCATGTTGAAGTTCATCCTTCGACACCTGAGCCTCCGATGGAGCCTCTTGACCGCGTGACCTCCCCAGAGTTCCTGCAACCACCATCGACATCTCGGCCCCGGTCAAGGCAGGAAGATGCCGACGAATCGGAAGAACGACGTCTTCGTGACGAGGAGCGCATGCGTGAAATATATGGCGATATGCCACCGCCTGAACCAATTGTCACCCCAGAACCGACGGCAGAACGGAATCCTTTTACAAGACCTGCGTCCTCCGTCGATGAAGGATACCAGTCTGTTCCAGTATCACAAGCGCTGGTAGCCATTACTCCTACGTCTAGCCTCGACCAACCATCAACCCTCCGCGACCGCCATCCCGACTCGTATAACCCCCCTCCCACACCTCTTTCCCCATCAGAAATCATTCGAGAACGCCGAGAAGAATACGAGCGCCGTCAAGCTGAGCGCGCGCAAAAGCGTCAACGCGAACTCCAGAACGCAGGCGTTATCGATCTGCTTACCGAGGCGTTTAGGGTGGCGTTGGACAATGCTCATGAAACGGTCAAGGACGGCGCGACGTATGTAACGGCCGGGGCGTTGGTAGCCAGGGACTTCTTCAGCGACCCGAAGAATGTGGCGATCGTGGTGTTGTTGTTGTTGGTCGTCGTTATTGGGTTGGGTAATCGACAGCAGGACTTGGCCCCGGCCATGTACAAGTCGGAGCCGCGGTCAGAGAACCATGTCATCGAAAAGGCGCCCGAGGCGAAGATTGAAGCCAGTGTACTGGAGGCGACTGCTGGCTTGGCTAGTACCGAGGCTGCTGCTATGGGACTGGGCGGTGTTGTTTATGGCGCTGCTTCTGACCCTCCCGTTCAGCCTCAGAGTGCTGTTGTCGAAGACACACCTACTGTCAAGGTTGAGGCTGAAACCGAAGTGCTCTTAGTCCAATCGATTGAAGCGGCAGTGGATAAAAATGTTGAGAGCACAGCTGTCGAGGCAGCACCGGTTGTCGAGAAGGTCGAGGAAGTGCCCGTGGAGATGGCCGAGACTGTTCTTCCCGGCGCGAACACAAGTGCTGAAGCTACAGATGCTAGTGTCGAGCTTGTCCTTGCCTCCGGGCCAAAGGTTGAGCTCCAGCCGGCGCAGAATGATGTCACCGTTTCGAAAGCCGCCGAGAAGCCCGAGTCTGGCGTGGAGCTCTACGGGAGCGCCCCCACGACTGAGGAAGAAACCCCGGTCCCTGCTGTCGAGAATGAGAAGGGCGTCGAAATCTTTGGAGCCGAGCCACCCAAAGCCGAAGCTGAAGAATATGGTCTTGAGCAGGTCGTTGTTGGAAAGGTTAGTACCACGGAAGAAAACTCCCTCGAACAAGTCGTTGTCGGCGGAAAGCAACCAGACACTGCAGAGTCTGGGCTTGAGCAAGTCGTGGTCGGGAAGAAGGCGGAAGAATATGGTCTGGAGCAGGTCGTCGTTGGAAAGCGGCACTCGACCGTCATCGACTTCATCCCCGGTCCGTTTGTCACGCAGCACAAGACTGTGCGCGTGTTTGAGACCGTGACGGAGATTGTGCGGGTCAGCGTGGTGACCAAGACGCAGACGGTGTCGAGGGTTGTGACTGCCATCCCGCAGACAGTCGAGCAGACGGTTTACGAGACCGAGACGGTGAAGATTACTGTTTCACTGCCTGTTGAGGAGGAGGAGAAGACGACGACGACGACCGAGACAAAGAAGCCGTCGCCGACAAGGCGGAGGTTTTGGTAACTTTCTTTTTGTGATATGACAAGTGTGATGAGGAAAAGGTGGTGACTGGGTGAGGGTAGTGGTAATTTTCTTTTTGTTAATCTGGTGGTGGGGTGTGGAGGAGGGCTTTTCATGACGGATTAACGAACGTACTTATTATGGAGGATGTCTGAACAAGGGAACTCTGTATGTATGGGATTGATGGGATGGACTTTTACATGGTGGATTTCAGCGATGAAAAAAGAGGAGGTTCTTGTTTTTCTTTTTCTTTCGTTAACTCATGGGAAGGTTATATGGAAAGGAAATCAACCAAGCATTGATTGGTATTTGATGTTGGCATAGCAAGCAAAGCAAGCATAGCAAACGCAGCAGATGAAATTGACATGTAAACCAAACTCCTTGGTGCTTTCCCTATATAAGATAGTCCAAGTGTCGTCACTTTGTGTCTAACTCCTTGAAATTTGCCACCAACAAAGGTGAATCATTGACCTATTAAAAGTAAATGTCCAAAAACTACCAACTATCCTCCCCTGAATCCTCCTCCTCCCAATCCCTCTCCAACCTCCACGCATCCCCGCTCTCAATCCCCTCCATCAAGGCAATATCACAGCCCCGGTGCCCCCACTTTTCCGCAAACACTGCCCTCCCCATATCAATCATCATCTGCGTGCCCACCTCAAACCCAACCGCATCCCGATAAAACGGCTCATCTTGCCCCCCTCTCTGCCTCAGCTGCCAGGTATTCCTCCCCGAGTTATCATTGCTGTGGTTATACTTGACCTGCTGCATTGCCTCTCCCATCTCCACCACGTCCTCATAGACCGTCCCATCAAAGCTAGCTTCATGTCCGGGCAGTGACAGCAGCGCGGCAATGTCATCAACGGTGGTTTTAACGTCGTAGATCAACCCAACATCGGGGGACTCCCCTTGCCAGAACCCAGCCCACATTAGACGGGTGTACATGTCGCAGTCGGTCGAGTAAAAGGGGATGTGGGTGTCCCAGCCGCCGATGGAGAGGACGGAGGGGGTGTTGACGAGGGTGAGGTGGTCGTAGGCGAAGAAATGGTGCGCCCATTTGGGGGCGGCGGGGGATTTGAGGTATTGCAGGACCGAGAGGACGTTGGAGTAGAGGGTGGAAGAGGGATCGTCGGGGGGGGAGAAGACGAGGAGGTCTTGATGGGACCAGAAGAAGTAATCCCAGTTTCTGTTCAAAGCGGTCCTTTCCAGACATGTTAGCTTTTTTGAAAAACAATGGGAAAGGAGGACGAAATACCAGAGGTAGAAGTTTTGCAACTGAGCAAATGTCAAGAGGGTTGGTGTCTATCTTTTGTTAGCATTCATCTCGATCTGCAAAAGCCAGTGGGAAAAAAGCGGACTGACAATGATGACATTCACGCCCAACATCCCTAGCTGCGTATGATTCAGATAAAACGGATTCTGTAGCGTCAGCTGTCCTTGCTTGTTGCTGAACATCGTCCCCGTGTTCTCAACAACGTAGATGCTGCTGGGCGGCCAGCCCGCCGCAATGTAGCTCGTCACGCATTGCAGCAGCAGTGGCCAGTTGCGGGTGAACCCTATCAAAAGCGGCACCTCCTCCTTTCCATAACCTTTTGGTTGTTTCGGTACATTTTGGAAGAGATACTTCCTCGAGGGCGCAGGGTATTCGGACAAGAGAGGAAACGGATCAGGTATTGGCAGTGACGGTTCGGCCTCGGGTTTGTACGGTGGTTTAGGGATCGGTGGAGCGTCCGGATCTGACCAGGTAAAAAAAGAGGATTCAAGCGATGCGAGGGGGACCTGTTGACGTTCCTCTATTGGCGGTGGTGATCGTCGTGATGAAGATTGTCGATCTGGCCAGAGGACATCAAGGTTGAGGGGGAACCTGTGGTGGTTGAGGAAGGAGTATGTGAATAGAATACAAGAGACGGCGAAGAGGAGACGGTAGCGGGAGCGGGAGGTCATGGCTTTTTTGCTTGCTGCCACACAATTTACGAAGGGAAAGGACGAACGGGCATGGAGAAGGTGGGGTTGGAGAGAGAGATAACACCCAGTCAGTAGATAGGTGATGATGGGCTGTCGCATCACCAAGGCAACATTTTGCTTTCCTCAGATATCGTGAGATGAGATCGATCGCCACTTGCTTCAACGGTGGCCACAATTTCTATCAGCAACTGGTGGAAACTCCCCTTGTAAATCAGGGGCCTAGCTCCGGCAGTTTGTTTATGATATTATAGTGCCTGCATTAGCTCGAAACCCGGGTACATCCACAGCGTTACTTCATCTCTTCTTGGGTGGAAGTGAAAGTTCCGTGGCCTGGCCCGGGAAATCGGGACGGGACGGCTCACTTTAAGATAGGGGCGAGTGGCCGATCTTGAAATGGAGCTAGTCAAGCAACGGCGTCAAGACGACGCTGGACGCGTAAGCTGTCTGGCGTTCAACCTTAGTCTATTAAAAGGCGCTGGCTTGCCCCTATCAAGAGACTCTGTTTACTTGGAATCGTGAACTCCCGAGGTTCATGAATGATTCCTTATGAAACACCCTGAAGATGATCTGTCAGGAAAAGCTATGCCTCAGATCTTCAAGATCCTCCAGACAATCCCTTGGACCTCCACCTTCTCAGAGGCTCCAATTTCGTCCTCCACCACGGAATCATCTCCACCAACCGTCCCTCTTATTTATTTCACCCGTGAAGAAATGCCTTCCCCTCCCCCACAATCCGTGAAAAGCTTATCTCAACCGACGGTCCAAGCCAGTCAACAGAAGGTTGCATCCGGTGCCGGTAGTTCAGACTTTAGCCGGTTCCTACCCGGTTCGACATAGCTCCCCCTCACCCCCTTTCCAAAAGACAGTTGACTTTCTGGTTATATAGATAGGATAAATAGAGGTCTGTGCGACCCATAGCTTTTGTGTGGACTTGTAGATGATGCAATCCGGCCCTAGACTCTTCGAGTCTTCCTAAATGCTTCTATTCTTCATCTTTGACCAAGATTACCTATTTCGTTCAAGTCACACCGTACCTTTTTTTTGTCACAAAAACATCTCCCGAGAAATTGAAAGGAGGGAATGCTAGACAAGATATCGATCGACCTTCGATTGGAGGGAAATAGTTGCGCTTCCTTAGACAGAAGAGAATAAAAGCAATTTGAGTACCGTGTCAGGCCAGCATAGCCATCCCGTTTGATCACAGGCAACAACGACCTTTCGCAGGCCGAAGAAAGACAGCAAAGCGGCCATTTGTTGACAGCAGACGATGTTGCGGTTGGTTGGCAGTCACGTGGCCAGTGTCACCTGCTTATGGCTTAATGAGATATACAATGAGCCCAACGAGCCCAGCACATCCTGGAGATACCCAGCACATCCTAAAAAGCATCAGCAAGCCATGCCGCCCTTGGTATGTCGCATTATTCACGAGCATAAGCCGGACGCTCGATGTGCTGATTTTGAAGACAGAAGCATCCCTTTTCAGACGGGAAGCTTCCGTTTGGATGGAATAGTGTGCCTGGATACTGGCCGAAACGCTTGATCCATGTCGAAAGCATCGTCTCAGCCGAAAGAGACGACGAAACCGTCTACCATCTCGGGGATACCAAGATAAAGGAACCAGAATATAGCACCCTCTCCTACACCTGGGGTCGCTGGAGAATCAAGGGCCCGGAAGCAGCCACTTCTCCTGCTCTTCCAGTTACGGGAACACCCTGGCCGATCCCCGCCGTCGACAGCAAGCATTTTACGGTGGACGCATTCAGGACAGTAGTTGAGCAGATTGCCAGCCAAGGTGTTGATTGGGTCTGGATTGACATAGGATGTATCGACCAGCGGAGAGACAACCCTCAAGAGGATTTCATCAACACACAAGCACCCATTGAGATGGGCAGGCAGGCAGGTATCTTCAAGCGAGCAAAGAACACATACGTCTGGCTATGCCGGCTCAAGAATGCAGAGCTATCCGCAGCTGTGGATGGCGTGCAGCAGTACGGTTTGTATCTCTTCGAGTACATCCACGGTGCTCACCATAAGGAGCCCATTCCTAACGACATTGTCCAGATGCTCAAGGTTAATTTCGACCGCATATTCAGCGACCCTTGGTTCTCGTCCCTCTGGACTCTGCAAGAAGTCGTCCTCCGGAATGATGCCTTGGTGTTGTCAACGGAGGGATTGCCCATCCCATGGATGAGGACTGCGTTTACCGAGCACTACACATACCTTACGATGTTCATCAATCACTGCAAAAACATATATCAGGATCTGGAAAGAGCGATCGAGCTGACGCAGAGGCGGTCTACGTTTTGGAGAGCGTCCCACCAGGCCATTTCGGCAATACACGACATCAGAAAGCAGATACTCCAAGCCGGGCTCTACTATCTCTTCAGCACCAACCCTAACGTCCAGTATGGGACAGCCCGGTATCGCAACGCTTCCAGAAAGGAGGACCGAGTTTATGCAATCATGCAGATCTACAATCTTCGAGTTGGAAAGTCTGCCAACCCTAACTCAAACCCTACGCTGGATGAGCTCGAGACTGAGTTTGCTGGGGCTATCAATGGGCGGGGTGCGATACTGGGCCAGTACTTTGTCCATACCCAGGACCCAGGAGACGGAGCTACATGGAAAATCACTGAAAACTCGTTTGTGCCTGATGGGCTGAGGATGTACCGCGACCCTGTTGACGATGCTACCATCACCGTTAGCAAGAGTGGCAAAGGCGGAGTGACAACAGCTATTGCAATATCGGAATCTGGACATGGACGATTTCCACTTCCGTTCTTAGACCTGAGCACTCGCCGCTTTAACCTAAGCAGAAATAGAGAAGCCCTGAGCAGTGATAAGCAAAGCCCTAAGCAGGGTAAGCAAACTCTGAGCACGGTAAGCAAACCCTAAGCACAGTAAACAAGGCCCTAAGTACGGTGAGCAAAGCCCTAAGCACGGTAAGCAAAGCCCTAAGTACGGTAAGCAATGGTTAAATCCACCTAAGACTAGGCTATACTGGAGGTAGACTATAGTAAAGCTGTTTCTAAAGTATATACCTATTTTACGGTAATTATTATTAGTACTATAGAGAGACTTTTAATAGAAGTTACTAGAAAATAACCCTAACTATATTAATAATTATTCCGCTTAAGGTAAATATAAAAATTATAATAGGAAACTAATATTTATATTAAAGTCAGAAATAACTTATATAGCGTAATATCTACGCTAAAAATAGTTTCTAAGTTAATCTAAATTAAGTAAATTATTTCGCTTTAAATATCGTTCTTATATTCGGGATTACTAAAAACTTAGATTAATATATCGAATATTACCTTTTTAATAGGTTTATTTAACTCTAAGAGCCATTTCTAAAGCGCAGCTATTTAATTTAGCAAGTTGTGACGAACCCCTGTACAGAACCTCTGAAAGGGATACTCGGTTGAAGGCTACTTCTGACAATTGGTTCAGTGCAGCTAAACAGTGCATAATAAGATGTCTTAATGTAAACACAAGATACCGTAAATACAAGCTGTAATTACATATTGCGGAACTATCTATAAGCTATTTAATTCCTCCGTATATATAGACCATAAATCCCTAAGTACCTCCGTACCTGGATCACTCTCGTTCACCAGCGACCCGTGGTAATCCTTCTTACGCTCACCACGCTCGCCAGGTAATCGTAGTAATCCGGCTCACCTTTGCCAAGCAGTAAGCCTCCTCTGACCCTAATAGCCTTACTACTATGCCCCTTTCTTCCGATTAGCCGATATAGTTAACTGTAGTCCCCGCCCGGCCCTACTATATAGTTAGTCTATAATACAATACTCCCCCCTCGATGTCTTTCGTCCCGGAAAATTCGACGTTATTATCCTTATACCTTTAGCGCTGCCGTTCTCTCTTACGCGTAAGTAATCCCTCTCTTTTTCTTCTTTTATAAGTTCGTCTCGGTGTACCTAATAATAACGGGTTGCGTAGAGAAACGTCACCGTAATATTACTTGTAAATAAACAGTTCTTTCCGCCTTGATCGATCAAAACGGTGTCGAAATTATACTTTACTCCCGTTATTAACGCGCGAAGCTTTAAAAGCGCTATATTATAAAGGAGGGATCGAACCGTTATTTAAACTACGTTTAAATAGGTAAATCGTATAATAAGCTAAACGTAGCGGATTCTCGTAGGTACTTAGGTTCTATATAATAGTCCTTCCTTTATTAACGGTTATAGTAATTAAAAACTGTTTGCTGCGTAGCCTTATAGGCCTGTATTACAGCGCCTATAGGGGAGCTACAGCAGACTATGCGCTATAGCAGTGCGTAGCGGAAGCGGAAGA